>NW_008991768.1:97111-120624 GCF_000313855.2 Musa acuminata subsp. malaccensis
ATGCGGAAGAAGAGCCACAACCGACTGACGTTACAGTACATGCACTAGCCGGCTACTCAAACTCGCAAACGATGAAAGTTGGAGGTCTTCTCAAACAATAACCGATCACTGTTCTCATCGACACGGGCAATACTACTAACTTCCTAAATAGTAAGCTTGCTGTTCAGATAGCATTTCCTATCGAGAATCGCTGCAGGTTTGATGTTAAGGTCACCGACGGACGGATTTTAAATTATGATCGTAGGCGCCCGCAGGAGAAACTATTGCTGTATGACCAAGAGATAATTGCAGATTTCTTCCTTCTCCCTCTTAACAATCATGAGGCCATGCTCAGAATTAAATGGTTGACGACATTAGGTGATATTTCCTGGAATTTTATGAAACTAATTATGAAATTTTACAGTAAGGAGAAACTAGTGACATTGCACGAGAAACGTGGGGGCAATATAACAACGATTTGCACACAACAAATGGAGAAGGTTTTGCATAAAGCATGCAGTAGCTTTTTAGTACAACTTGAGCAGCAAAATAAGGGAGAGCCAACAGAATTTGAAGATCCAAATCTACTTCCTTTGTTTGCTGAATTTTCAAATATATTTGATGAACCACGCAACTTACCTCTTACCCGTCGGCATGATCATTGTATAACGATTCTTCCAGGCAAATCTTCAACAAATGCTCAGCCATATCAGTATCCACATCTCCAGAAGGATGAAATAGAAAGGATTGTAAAAGAGATGCTCGAAATAGGAGTTATTCAGCCAAGTTGCAACCTCTACTCTTCACCGGTGCTACTTGTACGCAAGAAGGACGGAACAAGGCGAATATGTATTGACTATCGAGCTCTCAATGGCATAACCATCAAGGATAAATACCTTATTCCAATAGTAGATGAATTGCTAGATGAAAGGGAGCATAAATCTTCACAAAGCTGGACCTTTGATCCGGGTATCATCAAATACGAGTGTGCGAAGAAGACATACCGAAAACCACCTTTTGAACACACAACAACCATTACGAATTTTTGCTTTCTTCAATAGAATGTGGAATATCTTGGGCATATCATATCAGAGGAAGGTGTGGTAGTGGACCCCTTCAAAATTAGAGCAATGCAAAACTGGCCGACCCCGAGAAACATAAAATTGCTACATGGCTTTCTGGGTTTAACAAGCTACTACCATAAGTTCATGAAAAACTATGGAAAGATCAATGCACCACTTACTTCCTTACTGGAAAAAGATGTCTTCCAATGGTTGGACAGAGCCTCTGCTTCCTTCAACAAACTTAAGGCAGCCATGACAACGACACCGGTGCTAACACTACCAGATTTCAACCGACCATTCATTATTGAGGCCGACGCATTTGGAGTCAGAATTAGAGCCATTCTCATGCAAGATGGTCGACCACTCGCATACACTAGCAAGACATTATCTCCCTCCTATCAAAATAAGTCAATATATGATAAGGAGATGCTCGCCATTGTGCGCGCAGCAATGAGGTGGAGACCCTACTTGATTGGTCGACGATTTCAAATTAAACCGACCATAAAAGCCTCAAGTACTTTTTGGAGCGAAAGATATCATCCCCTGAGCAGCAAAAATGGCTACCCGAGCAAGCTGAAGTTTCGGTCGTTTCACTTCCGACCAGCGACTTCCTTGAGGATATTACGATGGAACGACAAAAAGATTCAGAGACTAGTAAGATTATAAAAAATTTGGAGGAAGCACCAAGCTCTATGGCTCATTACAATTAGGACTCAAAAAAATTACACTATAAGGGACGCATTGTGCTTATGATAAATTTTACTTGCATCTTCACGAGTAGATTTTGGACAAAGTTATTCTATATGCAGGGTACTAAATTAAAAAGGAGTATGGCATATCACCCATAAATCGACGGCTAGACAGAAGTTGTAAATAAGTGCTTGGAGACAGCCCAAAGCCACCCGCCAAATATGACTATCCAAGGAGAACTGCAGACCCAGCCAAGTACCATTATTGATCGACGGATCGTAACTCGACGATGATGACTCACTACTAAAGTGCTAATACAGTGGGTGAACCTACCAACAGAAGATGCCACTTGGGAGAACTATGTTGACTTGAAGATCAAATTCCCAAAATTCATAAATCATCAGCCTCGAGGACAAGGCTGATTTGAAAAGGGCGGGTCTGTTAGGACTCTAGCTAGGAGAGTCCTAATTGAGAGGGACATTCATGTAAAACCTACCTAAGTCGACCCCTATTAAAGAGGTGAAGAGGCCGGCTAAGGTTAGGAGGTTGTTTCTTAGAGAAGAATTAGGAGTTGTAAAGGAATAGGAGTCTTGAGTACAAGTCCTATTATGAGTTGGTTAGAAGTAGGAGTCTTAAGTAGGAGTCCTATTAGGAGTTAGGGTTTAGAAACCCTATAAATAGCTATGTATTCCTCCTCTTTTGATAAGCAATAGATGAATCTTTTCTGCAGCCTTTGAGCAGCAACTTGGAGGGAGGAACCCCTATAGAGTTCCAAAGAGGCCGATTCCCTAAAGAGATCAAACCCAAGTTTAGAATCTGCAAGGGTTCTAACAAAGGTGGAAAAGGTAGAGGAAAGGAGAAGGGGAGAAAGAGGAGTCGAAGGGTTTAGAAAAGTTATGCCAATCAATTCAAAATATTTATGAGAATAAAATTAGTATTTAAAAAAAATATCCTTAGTAAAAAATAATTATGAAGATTTTAATTCGATAAATTGGCCAAAGATGATACGATAACTTTTAGTTAATTTAATGGTTTAGCTTTTGGTGGAAAACAAAACAGATGAAATATGATCTTTGAATATAGGGTTAAGGTTTATGTACTTTTCGCTATGGATCATTTAAGTTATTATAATTTATTTATATCTAAAATAATATTTATATTTTAAAAAATATAACATATAAGTCCCTTCTATCAAATTTGAGTTGACAAAGTTTGCTTATGTGGCATATTTAATAGTCACAAATGGCCTACAAGCCAATCATGTGAGTGATGGCACGTGTGATATGATACATATTATTTTTGCTCATTATATTATTTGATATTTTATCATTTTATATTATTATTATTATTATTATTATATATATATATATATATATTTATATATATATATATATATATATATATATATATATATATTATGATATCCATGGATTTGTGGAATAGGAATTGAATCGTGATAAGATCACGATAATGAGACTGATTGACTTTTAAATACATATGCTAAATAATCCTAGTCATAAGTTACTCGAGAGGGATATCAAGATAACCGGACAGACTAATATATTGTATACCCATATATGTGATGGAGATGACTGGTCTCATAGCTGCTTATGTGGGGAAACTAGGGCTCTAGTGCATGTGCTCATTGGAGAATGAGTTCACTAATTGATTCGCTCATGGAATACTGAATGGTTAATGATACATCATTATCAGAAAATGATTCTATTGTCCCAGTGATGTATTTGGTCCTTAGACTTGAGACACCAATAATGTCATGTATGAGTACTCCACTCTTTGATACCAGATTTATAGGTCTAGAAGTTCCAGATCTAGCATTGTTACGAAATCTTGGGGGCGACATCACATGCGCAGCGGAAGAATAGAAAACAAAATCCCCTATTCCCAAAGAGATGTTCGTCGTCGTGCGAAGATTGGTGCGCAAAAATCCGTGAAACTTAAAATTGTGTATAAGATAATTTGTATTACCTAGGGAGATCATATATCCCTGAATCCTTGCAGATCTCTAGGAGAGGGTAAAGGAGGTCAAGCATCCTCCTCTCTAGCGGTGATCTACATAGCAGGGCTGCGATGACGTTCCTCAAAACTCCAGGCCTACTCTGAGGTGGAGAGGGGGAGGAGAATAGGAGAGACAAGCAAAGGCTAGAGCCTATGAACCACTGAATCCCTCCTATTTATAGAGGTCCCCTATCAACTTAAACCTAATGGATCCTCCCCTATTGGATATTGGATCTTTATCCAACTACCAAAGCCTCTTAGATTAGTATATCTCTATCCAATTATCTCTCATGTGCTCTTATTGGATCTCGTTCATGAGATCCAATAATTCAGGGGCTTATTGGATATCCAATAAGATAGGGGTTCCGACGAATATCTCATATCCGAACATCTACTCATCGCAACGCTTATCATATGTGTGTGACTCTCTAGGCCCAATATCGAGCTGGCCATGAGTCATACCTATCAAAACTCCTTCTGGCTTAGTGAATTATTATCTCCATAATAATTCACTCAACTCATCGATTGTAGACGTACTAGGCCACTAAGCTGCAGTCCCTAAATGATACAGGGGAATTCAATCCATTGGACATGTCTATCCTCAGTTACCATGTACCTATAGTCCCTCATCCATCTAATATCCTAAAGACCATATACCGGGCATGGTGCTGTCAGACCCATACGATTTCTACTCGAGTCTTGCTCTAATCGAATTCTCCCGGAGAACTCTTTCTCTCTCAATCTGAATGACCCTAGCTAGGGATTTGTTTGAGCAAGAATACATGAGACATTCCTCTCATGACACCGAGAGTGGATGATCCTCTATCGACACTCAATAGCCCTTGTAAGGTTGACTACCACTCCCGAAGACCGGTTATGCTAGATTTGGGACATCCAAACCTATATGTCTGGTATCAAAGAGTAGAGCACTCATAGAAGATATCCTTGGTTTCTCAAGTCAAAAGACCAGATACACCACTAGGACTACAAAATCATTGTTTGATAATAAGGCATTATCAACCATCCAGCATTCCGTAAGCGGATCAATCAGTGAACTCATTCTCCAATGAGCACCTGTATTGTATCCCTAGTGTCCCCATATGAGCAGCTATAAGACTAACTACATCCATCATATGGATGAGTATACAACACACCAGTTTGTCCGGTTATCTCGATGTGTCTCTCGAATAACCTATGATCGAGATTATTTAGGATTTGTGTTTAAAAGCGAATCGGTCTCATTATCATGATCTCATCATGATCCGAATCTCATTACACAGATCTGAGGATATCACTATATATATATATATATATATATATATATATATATATATATATATATGTAATAGTCAATATAAAGTGATAAAATACTAAAATATAATAAGCAAAAAGACTGCGTGACAAGTCATACATATCATCACTCACATGATTGGCTTGTAGAGTACCTATGACTAGCAATCTCTCACTTAACCTAATGTAATTCACCTATGTGTATGATCCCCATCAGATCCTTGTGATGCTCAAAGACAATTTGAGACAACGACTTTATTAGTGGATTTACAATGTTATCTTCGGATAGAACTCTTTTCACTCCTAGATCTCCTCGGATCACGATCCATCTGATTAGGAGGAACCTCCTTAGAACACTTCTAATGAGACCTGGGTTCCTTCACTTGAGCAATTGCCCCATTGTTGTCGCAATATAAGGGAATATGCTCCTCACTGCCTTGCATAACTCATAGATCTGTGATGAACTTCTTCATCCAGACTTCCTCTTTTGCTAGCTTTGCTGTAACAATATACTCCGCCTTTGTGGTCGAGTCAATAGCAGTATCTTACTTGAAACTCTTCCAACATACTGCTCCTTCATTTAGGGTATACACATACCCCGAATTCAACTTGATATCATCGGCATCAGACTGAAAACTTGAGTCTATATAGCCTTCAACCCAAATGCTACTACCTTCATATACTAGTAAAAGATCCTTAGTCCTTCTCAAGTACTTAAGGATATACTTTACTGCTTTCTAATACTCCAAGCCAAGATCCGCTTGATACCTACTCATGACACTCAAAGCATGTGCTATATCAAGCCTAGTACATAGTATGACATATATGATAGACCTTATCGCTGAGGCATAGGGTAACCTATCTACATTCGTCCTTTCTTCAAAAGCCTTTGGGGATATACTCCTAGAAAGTCATATCCCATGTCTCATTGGTATGAGACCTCTCTTGAAATTTTTCATGCCAAACCTTTTGACAATGGTGTCTATATACCTAGATTGGGATAAGCCAAGCATCCTCTTGGATTATCTCTATAGATCCGAATCCCCAAGATATATGATGCTTCCCCTAAGTCCTTCATGGAGAAGTGTCTAGATAACCAAGTCTTTACTATAGATAGCATTCCTATATCATTCCCAATTATTAGGATGCCATCCACATATAATACCAAAAAGGTTATGACGCTCCCACTTACCTTCCTATACACACAAGGCTCATTTTTGTTCTTAACGAAGTCAGAAGATCTTATTACCTCATTAAATCTTATGTTCCAACTTCAAGAAGCTTGCTTTAGTCCATAAATGGATCTAAGCAACCTGCACACCTTATCTGGGCAGTCATTAGACATGAATCTCTCGAGTTGTATCATATACACCTCCTCATCGAGGTTCCCATTGAGGAATATGGTTTTCACATCCATCTGCCAGATCTCATAATCATAGTGTGTTGCAATAGCCAATAGAATTCGGATGGATTTTAACATTGCTACGGGTGAGAATGTTTCGTCATAGTCAACACCTTGCCTTTGACGATACCCCTTAGCCACTAGCCTTGCTTTATAGGTCTGTACCTTTCTATCTACTCTGATCTTTTTCTTAAAGATCCACTTGTAACCGATGGGTACAATACCCTCAAGCACATCAACTAGGTTCCAAACCTTGTTGGAGTACATAGAATCCATCTCAGAATTAATAGCTTCTTGCCACTTCTTGGAGTTTATACTCATAATAGCCTTCTCGTAGGTCTGAGGATCAATATCCTCAATATCCTCTCCTTTGATATGTCCCACATATCTCTTATGAGGATTAGAAACTCTATCAGACCTACGTAAAGTTGAAACTTGTGTATTAGGTACCTGAACGGACTTGGGCTTTAGAGTGGTACTTGAGCTAGGTTCTCTAACCTCGCTCAACTCTATCATGCTCCCACTATCTCTGCCAAGAATATGTTCCTTCTCAAGGAACATCGCTTTCTTGGCTACAAAGACCTTTTGGTCCTCGAGATGATAGAAATAATACCCACAAGTTTCCTTGGGGTATCCCACAAACTTGCACCACTCCATCCTTGATTCTAACTTATCAGGATTATGTCTTTTAACATGGGTAGGGCAGCCCCAAATCTTAACAACCTTAAGATCGGGCTTCTTCCCTTTCCATATCTCATATAGTGTAGACACTACTAACTTAGTTGGAACTCTGTTCAGAAGGTAAGCTGCGGTCTCCAAGGCATATCCCCAGAATGAGATGGGTAGGTTATGAAACTTATCATGGACTGTACCATGTCTAACAGTGTATGATTCCTCCTTTTAGACACACCATTGAAATGAGGTTATAAGGATGTGTCCATTGGGATAAAATCTCATAGTCCTTGAGGAACTGGGTAAACTATGTACTTAAGTACTCACCTCCTTGATCTGATCGAAGAGTCTTGATACTCTTTCCAGTTTAGTTCTTCACTTCATTCTTATACTCTCTTGATTTCCCAAAGGCCTCAAACTTGTACTTCATTAAGTACACATATCCGTACCTTAAGAAATCATCAGTACAGGTAATGAAGTAAGAGTAACCACTAATGGCATGAGTTGACAAAGTTCCACATACATCATTATGTATGAGTTCCAATAGCTTAATGGCTCTCTCTCCAGTTCCACTAAATGAAGAGTTGGACAGTTTTCCACGAATGCAAAGTTCACAAGTTGCATATGACTAATAGTCAAATGGATCTAGATATCCATCCTTTAGTAACTTTTAAATCCTACCCTCGTGGATGTGACTTAGCCTACAATGTCACAGGTATGCACAGTTTACCTCATCTCGTTTTCTCTTAGACACTCTTACATTCATGATGTGTGGAGTAATGTCTAGCATAAACAAACTATTATGCAATGTTTCTTTCATGTTGATCTCTTCATCTAATAATATTAAACAATCATTATTCTCAAAAACTAATTTATATCCACCAACTATCAAACATGAAATAGAGATAATGTTTTTGATAATAGAAGGAACAAAATAACATGAATCTAATGTAATAATAGCTCCACTAGGCAGATGTAAGGCGACCTCGCCAATTGCTACTACAGTAACTTTTGCTCCATTGCCTATCTTGAGGTTCATCTCACCTCTCGCCAATCTCCTGGGCCTTGCTAGAACCTACAATGAATTGCAAATATAATAAGCACTACCGGTATCCAATACCTATGTGTTATCATAAGAGTATGACAAATAGAGACTGATCATGAATGCACCTAAAGCTTCTCCAAGCTTCTGTTTAACCCTCTCTGCAAGGTACTCTTTGCAGTTTCTCTTCTAATGCCCATCTTTGTCATAGTGGAAGCACTAGCCTTTGTCTTTTATCGGGTTTTTCTTAACAACCTTTGTTTTACCTGGTCTACCCTTGCCCTTGCCCTTCTTAAGAGACTTTTTTGCTTTCTTTTTTTTTTGGTCTCATTAGTGTAGAGAATTGGCTTCTCCTTTTTGATAGCGCTCTTTGCCTTCCTCAACATATTGAGAAGCTCTGAGAGAGTCACCTCAAGCTTGTTCATATTAAAATTCATTATGAACTGTGAAAAGGAATCTACTAAGGACTGAAGTACAATGTCCACACACAAGTTATCCTCTAGGACCATTCCTAGACTTATGAGTTTCTCTATCCACTCAATCATCTTTAGGACATGGTTCTGAACCGATGTCCTCTTAGTCATACTAGCACAGAAGAGGCTCTTAGATATCTCATATCGTTGAGTCCTTCCTTGTTCCTTAAATAGTTTGTGGACATATAGAAGAATAGATCTGGTAACCATCTTTTCATGCTGTCTTTGTATCTCAGGAGTCATAGAGCCCAACATGTAACACTAATCAAGAGTAGAGTCATCATTGTACTTCACATAGCAAGCGATCTCATCCTCGCTTGCCCCTTCCTTAGCCGTAGGCATCACTATATCAAGGACGTATACGATTTTCTCCACTATGAGAACAATTCTCAAGTTGTGGAGCCAATCTGTATAATTTGGACCAATGAGGTGATTGACATCAAGTATGACATGTAAGAGATTTAAAAGTGATAATTTCTGAAAATAAAGATGTAGAAAAAATAAACAACATGCAGATTTTATAGAAAATAAATAATCAATATATAAACTTCTATCTTAAAATGCTCCCACTATTTTACTGGTAAGTCACGTGACACCCTTAGCACGTGAAACCGAAGTCTCTTGGCAGACTTATAGTAGGGATCAGGATCCAATTAGCGTCTTAGTATAACCTTGAGGGACTCGACCAATCACACTAAGCTCAAAAGGTAGGCAACTCTTGCCTATCACAACTCCTTATGATTCCCTTATTGTTCGGCCTCCGAATCACCATGGTCTCGAGGGACTCGACCAACCATGATGTTCGGTTAAGTCAACACCATCGTTACAAGATGAGTCTGATTCGATAATATACCCTCGAGGGACTCGACCAAGTATACCATGTCCTCAGGTCACCGATGACATCTCTATATCATAGGCAAGATAGCGAATCGTGATATAGGTGAGCCTCGAGGGACTCGACCAAGTATACCATGTCCTCAGGTCATCGATGACATCTCTATGTCATAGGCAAGATAGCGAATCACGATATAGGTGAGCCTCGAGGGACCCGACCAACTCAACCTACACCGGTAATTAATCCCTACCTATAACAATTAAAGGCTACGTGGGTCAATCCAATTACCTCACGTTTACCGACTTAATATTATCGAGAGAGAGGTTTCTATGATTTGGTCTCCTAATATGACATGTCGCACATATACATATTTAATATATATCTACATCATATGTAAATATATATACATATATAGTAGGTGTATAAGCAATCACACCATCATATACCACAGCCTAATGTGATCAAGCCCGAGCTAGTAGGCCTAATCACTCACATCAAGATCTATGTGTACAGCGGTGCATCTCCATGCCCTATGATCGTCCATCTCGTCCTCGTCGGTTCCGTTGACATCTCGACATATTTTTATGCATCGCGATCGTCCATCTCGTGGGTCCCGCTATCACTTCCACGCTCCCGCTGCTCCTCCTCGTGTGATTACAACTTAATCATAGACACGTAGGCCCGACAATAAATGAAAAATAAAAATGAAGGCTCGCAGGCCCCAATAATAATAATTACAAGTACACACATCACACGGTCCATGATCATCCGTCCATTTATCATACAGCACATGTATAAATCATCATTATTTAGGACTACTAGATAATAATAAAAATAATAATCAATTAAATCTTTCAATTAATTAATATTTTTTGAATTTAGGGATATACAAGGAATTTTCTAACTTTTGAGGGGGTATTTTTATAATTAGGATAAAAGGATAGAATTAAAATTTCTCAAATTTACAAGGGCAAAACTATCATTTCTTCCAAAACCCTAAAACTCCCCATGCCTTGCTGACTGCGGTCGCCGTCACAATGCCGGCAGCGGCCCTATACAGCGGGGGGCACGGTCTCACGGACTTAGCTGGTTTTGCCTAAGTCGGGCGGCACCCTTGCGTGTCTATCCATAAAGGTCAGCCTCCCCGAAGCCTCCCATGGTCCCTTAGGACCCACAAAAGAGAAAATGGGTTAGAGAAAATGCCTCACTCGGGATCCACAAGCAAACATTCCAGGAAACACTTCATAGACAATGCAAATTACAAACAGACTATATAAACTCTGAAAAGTTGCACAACAAAGGGTCAAAATGATCCATTATAGATTGAAAATCTCTCACAAGTGTCCATATGACACAACCTTTATTTACAAGCCTAAAGTTGCCACCAAACCCAACTAAAATGGGACTATTAAGCCTTCGACCGTCCCTCTACATGTTGTGCAAAGCATGAAGATACCAAAAGACACGGACATACATAAGCATTACATCAAACATCCTGTTTCGAAGTTTGTCCGTGGCATTCTCCCCCACTTATTCCTTCGACGTCCTCATTGAAGCCTTTGTGAATACTGTAACTCCTCGCCTTTGTTGAGTCTTCAAACTTCTGCTCTAGCTGCAATATGCCTCTTGGCTCCCAACTACTCTCCGCTATTGTTTTTGAGTAGTCGAACCTTTGATCTGCCATGTTGCTTCAACTCACTAATGACTCTGACTCTGGTGTGGGGTTGGCTGAGTTGTATTGATCCTTGTTGATTCCTGCGGATCCTCCAGATAAAGGAAAAGACCATCCTTACTATACACCAATCTCTCAGATGCCTCATGCTGCTTGAACTGCGTGGATGCTTGTTGGAGCTTTAACGAGCATCGCCTCGTAAACTTTCAAAGTTTTTGGTCCTTCCTCCACAAAATTTGCTCATCGACTTTTCTTTCACTTAGTTGTCACTTCCAAGTAGATTCGCATCACTTCCGCTTTCGATTAGCATTCTGTTGGGAAATAAGGCGGATACTCTACTCTCAGTAGCACTGATCACCAATGGTGAGGATTTGATAATTATTGTCTTCTAATAGCTTCGAAGGGTCTTTGAACCTGTGTAGAGCTCCTTTGCTGGATAGATAAGAGAATTAGTGTACTTAGTTTCGCCCATTCTCTTAAGAGTTGAGAAGGCAAAGGTTACTTGACTTCGCCCGCCTCCTCGAGGTTGTACTCCATATATCGAGCTAGTTACTAGCCTTCGCCTGCTCTTTGCTCACACTTCTAAAGCACTTGAAGTGTTTGCACTCCTTGCATTGAGTTAGTTACTGTGATTCACCTTCTCAATGCCATCGAACTTCTGGAATGCAGGAAATTTTCACCCCAACTTGGAGTAATTCTCTAATAGATTTGGTCGCCTCTGGGATTGTACCGTCTTCTCCATCAACCCTGCTGCCTACTCCATTGAGTAGTAAAGGTACAGCACCACGTACTCTTTGCTTCATTCCTTGGTCGTGCACTCTTACATGACCCGAAGTCCTTCACTTTCGGCTATCTTGATGAGAAGCTCATTGACACCGGTCTTACGAAGTTCCTTAGCCTTTGCCCTTCAGCCTTGTCTCGGTACTTAGAGTTTGCTTTTGCATGCTCCACCTCCTCAGCCCCTTTCACGACTAAGCGCTCTCCCTCCATGAGAGCAAGGGATTAATGACTTTCACGGAAGTCCCACCTCTACGGTACCATAGCGTTGTCATGCCCATGGCCCTACTATCCGTCGCCTCGCATCTACATCCCTTTTCTTCACGATCAGTAGATATGTCTCTGTGGCACTCTTCCGAGTCCACCTCCATTCTAACTGATGCTTGATTTTGGGTAGCTAAGTCCCTCTGGACTCGTCGTCGCTTCCTCGCCCCTTTCGACCCCCTACTTCAACACCTTTGTGTTCTCAAAGCAGCTCCTTTTGGTCGATGGAAAGACAGACTGCAACTCCCATGCATGGCCTCTGCCATCACGTTGTAGGATTTGCATCGATTCTGTTCTCCTTAGCTTCCTTGGTAGCAATATTCGCTTACTTGACCTTGTCCTCTGACTTGCTAGGCTCCCTTTAGCGAATATAGGCTCTTGAGTAGTCCAACTCTCCAGCTGCTTTGATCATACCTCTACATGATCAAGTCCCTCTCCTAGGACTCACTGGTACTTGCATTCGAACTTTTCCCTTGGTGGAACATAGCCCCCATATACTGATCACTAAGGCTTTCATCCGATGTAAAATTCGATGCACGCACGGAAGACCCGCCTCTACAGTACCATGGCCTTCACTCCTTGAATCCATAGCCCTTCTTGCCGTCATATTGTTCACCGAAGTGGAGCTTCCAATAGCTCCTGATCATACCTTCGTATGATCTAGTCCCTCACGTGACTCATTCATGTGTATCGCATTGCCACGAATTGTTCCACCATGATCCGCTGCACCATGTCACCTCCTGGTGACATCTCCATTGCATTCTGATCCTTGTGGGATGAAATCGAATTGTGATCCCTCAATGTGTGGCCTTTGCTAATACATCGCAGGGTCTCTTCCACCTTCGATTTTATTCGCTCATTTGGCAATCGACCTTCATCCACCCACTCTTGGGTCACACCTAAATGAAGCACCGCTTTAGGACAGTTCGTTGCCTAGTAGCTCCCGAAGTCCCCCGACTTCACTGCAATTAGTGCATCATTTTCTGGATCCTGGGCCTCTGCCCCTACCAGCACAATCTTCGCTACGCACCGCTTCCTACCTAGCAACTTGACTGGCAACACTGTGGCATATTCTTCAAGAGTACCCGCCTCCGCGTCCTCTTGCCTCATGCCAAGGCCTTCTGAACCCAACTTCGCCTCGGTAAGTTGAGTCGCCTTAGTTCCTCCATCAAATGCTTCTCTGAGATAAGGTGCATGTGCCCAGAAGCTCCCTTCATCTTCGGCACCATGCAAGATGAGTCTGCTCCGACAGAATGAAGGACCCATAGAACAACATGATCCTACTCTTGCCTCTGCAAGAGTTCATATCCTTGACCTCTGTCCAAGGAAAGCACTGTGCCTATGCTCCATGTTCCATCTTCTATGTTGGCTCCTTTCATGCGTCTTAGGTACTTCACCAAGTTACACCCAAGTTGCTCTGCTCCTCGTTTTTGCATTGAGTTGATGGTGGCCCTCGCGCCCACCATTCCATGGGTCAGCCCTCCCTTGAGTCTAATCTCCATATCGACTCCAAGTGTGCCTTCATTTGTGTTGCTTTGGGTCGCTCCCCCACTTGATCTCGCAATGCATCCACCAATGTATTCTCTCAAGTGAGATCATGCGACGACTCCTCGCCGCTTGCTCGGTCCATTGAGCTTCGTGGAGTTGTTGTTTGTTAAGGTACTCCTCCTCAACATGTGCGGTCTGTCCCATATGATTTTTCCTCTGGAGAGCCGAGACTTATCCCTTCTGGATAACTATCCCGTTGGAGCAATATCTCTCTTCGTTTCAGAGACCACCATCCCCTTGGACTACTCCGATTTGCTAAACAAACTATGCATTATTCTACCTCCTGCAAACGCATTTGCTAGATTACGACTCCACGTCAATACCGCCCCCGCTGCACCACTCAAGGCCTAGCAACATGCTGAACTCATTGCACACTTCAGCCTCCTGCAGACATATCCTTCACATGCTGAAGAGAAAGTTTCGGTGCTCCATGATGCCGAGTTTCAGTCGCCTTGGGATGGTCGCGAACATTCCATCGTCCGCATACAAGCCCATGCATTAGTATTGAATTATTCGAGTTAGCAATTCCCCTTACCTCTGTGAGCTTTGTACAACTCTTTCAATCGTTGAGCAACTCATTCCACCTTGCATGGTCTCATCCTTTACCAAGCGTCTCGCTTACCTTGAGCACCATCAAGTATAGTTGTCAACATCGAGTCGTAGCTCGAACTCAACCATCCCAACCTTTGTGCACTCCACATTCTTCCAAGTTTACCTGTTCTCATGGTGCCTCTTGCCCGAAGGGTTGGCCATTCCTCTGAATGTCAATCTACGATGCCCACTTCTCCGAGTGACTCCTTTTCCCTACATCTCCATACTCGTTTTCCCCCAAACGGTCGCGCGTGTGCTGACTGCCCTCAATGCAGCCCCGCTTGGTCTCCCACGTTTGTATGCTAAGTGTTTCTATGAGTGCTTGTCCCGCTTTGATACCATCTGTCACGGACTTAGCTAGTTTTGCCTAAGTCATGCGGCACCCTACGTGTCCGTCCATAAAGGTCAGCCTCCCCGAAGCCTCCTATGGTCCCTTAGGACCCACAAAAGAGAAAACGGGTTAGAGAAAATGCCTCACTCGGGATCCACAAGCAAACATTCTAGGAAACACTTCATAGACAATGCAAATTACAAACAGACTTTACAAGCTCTGAACAGTTGCACAACAAAGGGTCAAAATGATCCATTATAGAACGAAAATCTCTCACAAGTATCCACATGACATAACCTTTATTTACAAGCCTAAAGCTACCACCAAACACAACTAAAATGGGGCTATTAAGCCTTCGACCGTCCCTCTACATGTTGTGCAAATCATGAACATACCAAAAGACACGGACATACATAAGCATTACATCAAACATCCTGTTTTAAAGTTTATCTGTGACAGCAGGGGCGCCACCCCTTTGGGTGGCACTGCCCCCGTGGGTGGGACCCCCACCTGCGGGCGCCCCTACGGGTGGCGCTGACCCACGTAGCACCCGCAGGTGGTTGTGCTCGCGGACGCAGCACCTACAGGCATTGCCCTTGTGCACGGGAGCAATGCCTGTGCACAGGTGGCTATCGTGCCTGCGGCCCTGGTTGTGGGCTTCGCTGCAAGGGGCTTGCCTGCACGCAGATGGCAGCGCTACAACAGTAGCAAGGGCAGCAATAGTTGTTGCCCTTTCTTGCTTTTACATCAATGATTTTGACACCAAAAGCTTCTCCAAAACACAACACACGCAGTTCAAAACCAATCTATCGCATGAAGAACTTGGCTTTAATACCACTATTGGGAAATCTTAGGGGCGACATCACATGCGCAACGGAAGAACAGAAAATAAAATCCCCTATTCCCAAATAGATGTTCGTCGTAGTGCGAAGATTGGTTTGCAAAAATCTGTGAAACTTAAAACTGCCTATAAGATAAATTATGTTACCTAGGGAGATCGTATATCCCTGAATCCTCGCATATATCTAAGAGAGGGTGAAGGAGGTCAAGCATCATCTTCTCTAGTGGTGATCCACACAATAGGACTGCGATGATGCTCCTCAAAACTCCAAGTCTGCTTTGAGGTGGAGAGGGGGAGGAGAATAGGAGAGGCAAGCAAAGGCTCTAGCCTATGAACCACATAATCTCTCTTATTTATAGAGGTCCCCTATCAACTTAACCCTAATAGATCCTCCCCTATTGGGTATTGGATCTCCATCCAACTACCCAAGCCTCTTAGATTAGTGGATCTCTATCTAATAATCTCTCATTAGCTCTTATTGGATCTCGTCCATGAGATCCAATAATTCAGGGGCTTATTGGATATCTAATAGGATAGAGGCTCCGGCGGATATCTCATATCCAAACCTTTACTCATCGCAATGCCTACCATATGTGTGTGACTCTTTAGGCCCAATATCGAGCTGGTCGTGAGTCATACCTATCAGAACTCCTTCTAACTCAATGAATTATTATTTCCATAATAATTCACTCGACTCATCAATTACGGATGTATTAGGCCACTACATCATAGTCCCTAGATGATAGAGGGGAATCTAATCCATTGGACATATCTGTACTCAGTTACCATGTACCTATTGTCCCTCATCCATCTATTCGAGTCTTGCTCTAATCAGATTCTCCCGGAGAACTCTTTCTCTCTTAATCCAAATGACCTTGGCAAGGGATTTGTCTGAGCAAGAACACATGGGACATTCCTCTTATGACATCGAGAGTGGATGATCCTCTTGTTAGAACCTATGTAGATTCTAAACTTGGGGTTGATCTCTTTAGGGGATCGGCCTCCTTGGAACTCTATAGGGGTTCCTCCCTCCAAGTTGCTACTAAAAGGCTATAGAAAAGATTCATCTATTACTTATGAAAAGAAGAGGAATACATGGCTATTTATAGGGCTTCTAAACCCTAACTCCTAATAGGACTCCTACTCAAGACTCCTACTTCTAACCAACTCCTAATAGAACTCCTACTCAAGACTTCTATTCCTTTACAACTCCTAATTCTTCTCTAAGAAACATCCTCCTAACCCTAACCGGCCTCTTCACCTCTTTAATAGGGGTCGGCTTAGGTGGGTTTTACATGAATGTCCCTCTCAATTAGGACTCTCCTAGCTAGAGTCCTAACAGACCCGCCCTCTTCAAATCAGTCTTGTCCTCAAGGCTGATGATTCATGAACTTTGGAAATTTGATCTTCAAGTCATTATAGTTCTCCCAAGTGGCATCTTCTGTTGGTAGGTTCGCCTATTGTATTAGCACTTTAGTAGTGGGTCATCATCGTCGAGTCACGATCCATCGATCAATAATGGCACTTGGCTGGGTCTAGAGTTCTCCTTGGGTAGTCTTATTTGGTGGGTGGCTTTGGGTTGTCTCCAAGCACCTATTTATAACTTTCATCTGGCCATCGATTTGTGGGTGATATGTCATACTCCTTTTCAATTTAATACCCTGCATATGGAATAACTTTGTCCAAAATCTACTCGTGAAGATGCAAGTAGAATTTGTCACAAGCACAATGCATCCCTTATAGTGTAATTCTTTTGAGTCTCAATTGTAATGAGCCACAGAGCTTGGTGCTTCCTCCAATTTTTTTATGATCTTACTGGTCTCTGAATCTTCTTGCTATTCCATCTTAATATCCTGAAGGAAGTCACTAGTCGAAAGTGAAATGGCCAAAAATTCAGCTTGCTTAGGTAGCCGTAAAAGCGCATCTACAACAACATTCTCTTTCCCCTTTTTATAAGTTATTTCATAATCATATCCAAGAACCTTTGTTACCCATTTTTGCTGCTCGGGGGAAGATATCTTCTACTCTAAGAGATATTTTAGGCTTTTATGGTCGGTCTTGATTTGAAAGCATCACCTGATCAAGTACGATCTCCACCTCGTTGCTGCGTGCACAATGGCGAGCATCTCCTTATCATATGTTAATATGTTTTGATAGGGGGGAGACAATGCCTTGCTAATGTATGTGAGTGGTCGACCATCTTGCATGAGAATGTCTCCCATTCTGTCTTCAGATGCATCGGCCTCAATGATGAAGGGTCGGTTGAAATCTGGAAGCGCTAGCACCGGCATCGTCATCATAGTTGCCTTAAATTTGTCGAAGGCAGTGGAGGCTTTGTCCGACCATTGGAAGGTATCATTTTTTAGTAAAGAAGTGAGTGGTGCACTGATCTTTCCATAGTTTTTCACGAACTTATAGTAGTAGCCTGTTAAACCCAAAAAGCCATGTAGCAATTTTATGTTCCTCGGGGTAGGCCAGTTTTGCATTGCTCCAATTTTGAAGGGGTCCACCGTCACACCTTCCTCTGATATGATATGCCTAAGATATTCCACCTTTTGTTGAAGAAAGCAAAAATTCATAGTGGTCGTTGTGTGTTCGAAAGGCGGTTTTCGGTATGACTTCTTCGTACACTCGTATTTGATGATACCCGGATCGAAGGTCCAGCTTTGTGAAGATTTGTGCTCCCTTTCATCTAGCAATTCATCTATTACTGGAATAGGGTATTTATCCTTGATGGTTATGCCATTGAGAGCTTTGTAATCAACGCATATTCGCCATGTTCCGTCCTTCTTGCGTACAAGTAGCACCGATGAAGAGTAGAGGTTGCAACTTGGCCGAATAACTCCTGTTTCAAGCATCTCTTTTACAATCCTTTCTATTTCATCCTTCTGAAGATGTAGATACTGATATGGCTGAGTATTTGCTGGAGGTTTGCCTGAAAGAATCGTTATATAATGATCATGCTGACGGGTAAGAGGTAGGTTGTGCGGTTCGTCAAATATATCTGAAAATTCAGCAAGCAAAGGAAGTAGGTTTGGACCTTCAAAATGTATTGGCTTCCCTTAGTTTGCTACTCAAGTTGTGCCAAAAAGCTACTGCATACTTTATGTAAAACCTTCTCCATTTGTTGTGTGCAAATCGTCATTACGTCGCCCCCACGTTTCCCATTCAGTATCACCTATTTCTCCTTGCTATAAAATTTCATAATTAGTTGCATAAAATTCCAAGAAACATCACCTAATGTTGTCAACCATTCAATTTTGAGCATGGCCTCATGATCATCAAGAGAGAGAAGGAAGAAATATGCAATTATCTCTTGGTAAGGCCTCATGATCAGAAACAGTTTCACTTGCGGGCGCCTATGATCATACTTCAAAATCCATCCATCAGCGACCTTAACGTTAAACCTGCTGCAATTCTCGATAGGTAAGGCCATCTAAACAGCAACCTTACTGTTTAGAAAGTTATTAGTACTGCCTGTATCGATGAGAACAGTGATTGTTTGTTGTTTGAGAAGGCCTCCAACTTTCATCGTTTGCGGATTTGAGTAGCCGGCTAGTGCATGCACCGTAACTTCGGTCGGTTGTAGCTCTTCTTCTGCATCTTCTTCTTCATGTTCAAGGCTCTCTTCTAGATATTCAATGACCTCTTCTTCTATTGGTTCAATCATAAGAAGTCTCCCTTTACTACAGCGATGCTCACGACTCTATGGCTTGTCGCAATGCCAACATAATCCCTTCGCATATTGCTCCCGAAGCTCTTCTCTTGTTAACCTCTTTGATATAGAGACTCGATCAACACTAGGGGGGGCTGAGGACTTCAATATTGCTAGTTGAGGAGCGACCCTAGTCCTCCGAGCTTCATGGTTCAATTGCTCCTCTTGATGTCGTGCGAAAGAGATGGTGGCCATAAGCATGTACAGTTGTCGTGCATTAACTTCTCGGATCTCTGGCTTCAAGCCCTCAATGAAGGTCCTCAATAGCTATTTTTGAGACTAATCATGAGTTTGATTAGATAACCTTTCGAACCTAGTTTGGTACTCCTGAATGGTGGAGGTTTATCGGATCTTTGCTAGTTGTCCGTCAATATTCTCGTAATTGGTTGGTCTAAAGTGGATCAACAATCCTTCTTTGAGTTGTCACCATCAAAGGACACCATAAGTGTGTTCAAACCAGTCAAACTACTGTATGGCATCCCCTTCAAGATGTATAGCTATAATTTTCACCATAGATGCATCCGCGATTTTATGGTACCAAAAATATCGCTCTACACGCGAAATCCAACCAATCGGGTCTCCTTCTTTCCATCTAGGGAAGTTCAATCTCATGCGTGGATAGTTGGGGTCGGTCATAGAGTCTCCCCTCCCTTGGAAGTCATCTCTTCGGGCTTGGTGCGATTGGGCAAAGCTCTCTCCTTGATGTGATTTCTTTGGGCTTAGTGGTCGGCCCAATCTGAGTTCGGTAAAGAGCGTCCGAATCTTATCCTCCATTCATGCCTCAAAGGCTTCGAATTTAGCATTGATTGCCTCCTCAGATGCCATAGTATATGCCTCCAAATATGTGATGTTAAGATATCTCTTTTGTTGTCAGGTTAAAGGTATATATAGGTTGAGAGAAGTGCTGGTCAAAAGGGTTGGTGGATCGGTGGATGTAGGCTATGATTTAGGCTTGTTTTGTGGCTGTTTTGGGTGCAGTTTGAGAGTGTGGTTTAGTAGAGTTTTAGGGCTATGGATGAAAGTTTTGGATCTGTGGTCGATGGCAGCAAAGGTTTGATAGAAATCAGTGAAAGTTGCAGCAAGTATGTGTTGTCTTGTAAGAGCAGAATTATCGTCGAAGAAATAATGGTTTCTCGACATAATTTCCACCAAAAACTTGAGAGAATTGAGGAGAGAATTGATAGCAAAATCATAGTTTATATGACAGCAAGGATGTCTAATTTAATCAAGAAAATTTCGGTAGTATAACAGCAAGGAAATTGGTACAAGTTGTGATAGCAGAATTCTCATCGAAAAACTTCAGCAGCTTACGATGAAAATTTGCAGCAACACAAAATCGTTTTTAGAGATGAATTTCTCAATAGATCAATCTTAGATGGAAGCAAATATAATCTATGAAGTGTATAAGAAATTTCATTCAAAAAAGATTGCAAATAGATGGGTTAAGGCAATAATATGTGGCTGAAATTTTCTGCAGCACAAATTTATAAGTATAGCAGATTGGACGTAAAAGATCAATGGTTTATATTAAGAAATTTTTGATAAAATCAAAGGGAAATCCACTGTTAGAAGTTTCAAAGTATCATAAAAATTTCGTAGAGATTTGGATAGAAACAACATAGTATCAAGATCAAACAAACAGTACTATGCGGCTAAAATTTTGCAGTGCAGATTTTTTAAGTATAGCAGCTTAGACATAAAATATCAATAGTTTATATTGAGAATTTTTTGAAAAAACCAAAGGAAATCTGCTGTTAGGAAGTGTCAAAGATGTCATAAAAAATTCATAGAGATTTGGATAAAAAAAACACAGTAGCAAGATTAAACAGACGGTGCTATACGGTTGGAATTCTACAATGTATCTTTTGTCGTAGAGATGAAAACTTTATGACAAAAAGTTTATGCAGCAATATAGGAATAATTTTTTTAGGATTTTCAAATAAGGATAACTAAATTGCAGCAGCAGTAAGGTAGGAAACTAGAACCTGTTGCAATTCACGGGAAGATCAAAGGATGATCCGTGGTGGTGGAGATGACAGCAGAATTTGGCGACGATCTTTTAAGCAATTATGGGAATTGCTTTGGGTGGCAGTGTAGGGTTGATGGATGGCTGTGGAAGGGCAGCGAGATGCCAAGAATGCTGCTCTGATACCAGGTGTTAGAACTCATGTAGATTCTAAACTTGGGGTTGATCTCTTTAGGGGATCGGCCTCCTTGGAACTCTATAGGGGTTCCTCCCTCCAAGTTACTGCTCAAAGGCTGTAGAAAAGATTCATTTATTGCTTATGAAAAGAGGAGGAATACATGGCTATTTATAGGGCTTATAAACCCTAACTCCTAATAGGACTCCTACTCAAGACTCCTACTTCTAACCAACTCCTAATAGGACTCATACTCAAGACTCCTATTCCTTTACAACTCCTAATTCTTCTCTAAGAAACATCCTCCTAACCCTAACTGGCCTCTTTACCTCTTTAATAGGGGTCGACTTAGGTAGGTTTTACATGAATGTCCCTCTCAATTAGGACTCTCCTAGCTAGGGTCCTAACACCTCTATCGACATTCAATAGCCCTCGTAAGGTTGACTACCACTCCCGAAGAATAACTGTGCTAGATCTAGGACATCCAAACCTATAAGTCTGGTATCAAAGAGTGGAGCACTCATACAGTGTTGAATCTCAGATTTTGATAATGAAACCAATTGATAGTATGTATGATTTGATCTGCATATTTAGTGATGCAGGATGCTTCAATCAGGGAGAGACAATTAAAGCACGAAGAATCATATTAGGCTGGAGGAAAATATGTCAGAAGATTAGACATCGCGTCGAAGGATCGGTCGATATATTGGTAGAAGGCTTCGGTCTATGGATTCAGGCATCGGGCCAAGAAGAGTGGATATTGCCCCAAGGATATCGGAGATGCAGAGGTCAATTGGCTGATTGGATAATAGGCCACAATAGAGGACGATGCGTCAAAGAATTGGACGAAGCATCGATGGACCAACGATATGTCGGACAAAATGATTCATACTTAGTAATAATTGTCTAGAACGAAGTGTGTTTTATGTGTGTATGATTAACTACGATAGCAAGGCATAAAGCAAAATGAATGCCCAAAGTCAAGAACGTGATTTCGTTGGGAGTTCGAGAGTTCGTCGAAAGTCTAGACGTTTATTGGAAGTTCTGCCAGAACCGAGCGAGAAGTCCAGGAGATTGCTAAAGAAGCTCGTTAGAACTTGCCAAGAAGATCATCGTGAAGTCCAGGAGCTTGCTGGGAGTCCGCTGGATCTGTACAATGAGAATCGGATTGTGATGAGATCTTGATATTTGGCCTAGAGGATCTCACATATATGATAGGCATTGTGATGAATAGAGGTTCATATATGAGATATTCGTCAGAGATCCTATCTTATTGGATATCCAATAAGCCCTTGAATTATTGGATCTTATAGATGAGATCCAATAAGAGCCCATGAGAGATTATTGGATAGAGATCCACTAATCTAAGGGGCTAGGGTAATTCAATGGAGATCCAATACCCAATAGGATAGGATTCATTAAGGTTATGTTGACATAGGACCTCTATAAATAGGAGGGAACCAATGGTTCATAGGCTAGAGCCTTTTTGGGTTGCCTATCCTATTATCCTCCCCCTCTCCTCCTCAAATAGTAGGCTTGGAGACTTGAGGAGCATCATTATAGCCCTGCTGTGTTGATCACTACTGGAGAGAAGGACGCTTGACCTCCTTCACCCTCTCCTAGAGATCTGTAGGGATTCAGGGATATACGATATTCGTATGTAACATAATCTTTAATATCTGTAGTTTTCTATTTTGTAAATTTTATACATCAATCTTCGCACGACGACGAAGATACAGATGCGAAATTAGGGATTTTGTTTTATGTTCTTCTGCTGCACATATGATGTCGCCCCCTAATATTTCTTAACAGTGGTATCAGAGCTAGGTTGTTCGTGAGAAAGATTCATTTTGAACTATGTATATTGTGTTTTAAAGAAGCTTTTGCTGTCAAAATCATTGACACAAAGTGTTGCTGCCCTCGGAAATGGCAGTATGTAGCTGCCTGCAGCGGTGATCGTAGGCAGGCAGCACAGCACCGGCGTATGCGCAAGCTTACGGTTGGCGGGGGCTTGTAGCCCGTGGGCAGTGCGTATCGACAAAGGCGCCACGGGGCAATGGTGCTTGCTGGCTACTCCCGCGAGCAATGCCGCCCGCGGGGGCGGTGGTGCTCGCAGGGGCGACTGCCCGCGGGGGCAGTGGTGCCCGCAAGGGTGATCGCCCGCGAGCAC
>NW_008991768.1:128834-139357 GCF_000313855.2 Musa acuminata subsp. malaccensis
GTTTATATTCTTTCATGTGATGATATGAATGTATGAAACATTTATGATATGATTTTTTATACAATTCCATGTATTCATGAAATATTTATCTCATCACCCAATTAATTCCTCTTGATACTCCTAATGTGATGAAATAAAATTATGCATGAAATACAAATGGGGAGAAGTTTTGATCATGCATGGTAGGATGTAATTTGATAAATTAATACCATCATGATTTGAAACATTTATGATTTGAAATTATGCATGCAATTGCTTTTTATTGTGATGATATATGCATATAATTTGTGTATCATGAATGCTCTAAATGATGAATGCTTGGTATCATGATCAAAATATTGATAAATGTTATGATTTATTACCAAAATGATGTATCATGTATGATATGCCCATAGTGATTAATTTATTTATATAACGCATAAAGTAAGGATACAAATGTAAAGTTTTGAAGTTGTGCATATTTTAATTTGAAAACATAATGATGCACAAATAAAATTGATACTTACCTTTGTCATAATTTAGAAATTGATGTAAAGGGTCTTCCCTTCCCTTTGACAATGACAAAGGGGGAGATAACTAGCTTGCTAGCTAGCTAGCTAGCTTGCACAAGACAAGAGAAGCAAAAATTGCAAATGTACATAGCGCAAAAAGAGGGCAAAACTTATTAGTTCACTCAACTCAAAAGCAAGAAATACTATCTTGTAATCTCAAGCAAAAGTGTTATCTTACAAATCTCAAAGAAGCAATATGTGCCAAGTTACATATTTTGAAAAGAGGCAAAATAGTCCATCTTGCACATCTTTTTGCTAACTTTTTATGTGTAAAAGTTGATAACTTGCATACTATAAATTTGCATACCAAATGTGCAATCTTGCCTATCTCAAGAAGCAAAACATGTTAACTTGCACATCTAGCAAACTTGCATATTTCAAGAAGCAAGGGATGCTTTCTTGAACATCTCAAAACTGCTAGCTTGCATGTTCTAAAAGTGTTGTAAAATTTGCTAGCTTGTATGTTGTAGTAATTGCTATCATACTACATTACATATCGATGATAATAGCAAAATTGCATGATGATAAAATTAGGAGATTATATTAATTATGCAATGTGTTGAACTTGGATATTTTAAAAACTTACAACTTGCACATTGCAATAGGAAGCAAGAATCATGAGCTTACACAAGAAAGCTATCTTGCATTTGCTTTCGAAATTTTTTGCTAGCTTGCATGTAGCAAAACTTGTATATCATAAAAATTGCTAGCTTGTAGTATAAAGAGAAGCAAACAGTTGCTATCTCAAGAAAAGCAAACATGCTAAACTTGCACATCTTTAATTGCTCGATTGCATGATGATAAAATTTAACACTATATTTTTTCATGCAATGTATTGAACTTTATATCTCAAACACATAGAAAGTGACACTTCTCCTTTTTGTTGATGACAAAGGGGGAGAAGTATGATCATGTTATGCATGATGACGTGTTGTAAATATTCATGATGAATATTTACAATGACTTGAATTCGGCTTGAATTCAAGGTTCTATCAATATGGCATATTGATAGGGGGAGTTTGTTTAAACTCCAGGAGTTAAGGTTAACTCCGTCATCAAGTGGTTGTCATCATCAAAAAGGGGGAGATTGTTGAATCTTGTATTTTGATGATGAAACCACTTGATATGTGTTTATGATTTAATCTACGTTTTAAGTGACACAGGAAGATTCGATCAGGATGAGACAATTAAAGCTGAAAAATCATGTTGTGCCGGAGGAACATGTCAGAAGATTGGACGTCGGGCTGGTGGATCGATCGACGTATCGATAAAAGGCTTCGGGCTATAGATTCAGGCATCGGCCCAAGAAGAGCGGGTATTGCGCAAAGGATATCGGAGTTACGGAGTTAACTGGCCGATTGGGCAATAGGCCACAAGAGAGAACGATGCGCCGAAGAATCAGACGAAGTGTCGAGGGACCAATGACGATAGCTTGAAGACATAAAGCAAGTCTACCGGGGTCAAGTTCGATAGGTGTTTGAGAGTCCGAAGATTCGTCAGAGATGCTGCCGGAAACAACCAAGAAGAAATCGGGGACTTGTTAGAGTTTTCGGAAGTCTGCCGAAGAGATCGTCGGAGGTTCGCGGAGGTCACCGAGAAGGCTCGGCTACTCGCTGAACTCGCCACAAGATTGAGAGCCTACTGGGAGTCCGCCGAAAGAAATCCGAGGGTGTATCGGAAGTCCGTCGGAAGATCGCCGGAAAGCTCACCGGAAGGAGACTCGACGTTTGCCGATTGAAAACTTGCTTAGGACTATGTTTTCAGTTGTGTAGTTTACATGTAATTAGAGTTAGGATTAAGGGATAATCCTATATCTTGGTTAGGGGCTAATTGGGCTCGATATTACCTATTTAGGACCGGGCGATGGAACCGCCAGACTGGGTGGTGGCACCGCCCAGAACCCAAGGATCGGGTGGTGGTACTATCGGACTAGGCGGTGGCACCACCCAGCACCCAAGAGGTCTGGCGGTGGCACCGTCGGACTAGGCAGTGGCACCACTAGTACACTATCAGTGTCAGACACTAACAGGCGATGGCACCGCCAGCTTCGGGAACCCAAGAGAATTTAAATTTGGAGCTCAAATTTGAATCCTCTTGAGGTCTATAAATACCCCTCAATTCTCAACAGAGAATACAACCTTTGAGAAGTTAGAGATTGAGATAAAGCTTTAGCAAAGTTTTTAGCAAGTCTTGTTTTCAATTGCTTGAGTGTTCACCTCCTTCTTTCTCATTAAAAATTTGTAAGAGTGTGAACCACTTGTAAAAGGTTGTAAGAGGGGTATTTATCCTTCCCCTTCAAAGTGATTTGCTAGTGAAAGTTGGGAGACTCATTGAAAAAGGCTTCGCAAGTGGATGTAGGTCATTTTGACCGAACCACTTTAAATTAGTATGTTCCTTGAATGTGTGAGTGTTTACCTTTCTTAAACCGTTATTTACATAGCAGAAAACTTTCGATTTTTATCTTCTCACTTTACTCGAGCTATTTTCACCAAGTCATTCATTGTCAAATTGAAATCTCTACGTATTTATGAAATCATTTTCAAACTTACGAGTTTTAATCCGCTGCACTAATTCACTCCCCCCCCCCCCCCCCTCCTTAGTGCTACTCTGATCCTAATAGAGGTTACACTAAGACGTTGATTAGATCTTGATCCCCACTAGAAGTCTGCTGGAGACTTTCATTTCATGTTCTGAAGGTGTCGCATGACTCGCTAGTAAAATAGTTGGAGCATATTAAGATAGAAGTCAATATCTTGATTGTTTATTTTTTTTACAAAATCTGCATGTTATTTATTTCTGCTGCATATTTATTTTTAGAAATATGTCGCTTTCAAATCCCTTACATGGTATACTTGATGTTAACAGCCTCACCAGTCCAAACTATATGGATTGGCTCCGTAACTTAAGAATTATTCTCATGGCAAAGAAAATCGTGTACATCCTTGATACAGTGATGCCTATGCCCGAGGAAGGGGCAAGCAAGAATGAGATTGCTCACTATGTGAAGTACATGGATAACTCCACTCTTGCTCAGTGTTGCATGTTGGGCTCCATGACTCCTGTGTTGAAGAGACAACATGAAAAGATGGATGCCAGATCCATTCTCTTACATGCCCGCAAACTGTTTGAGGAATAGGGAAGGACTCAACGATATAAGATATCCAAGAGCCTCTTCCATGCAATGATGACTAAGGGGACACCGATTCAAAACCATGTCCTAAAGATGATTAAGTGGATAGAGAAACTCACAAGTCTAAGAATAGTCTTAGAGGATAACCTGTGTGTAGATCTTATGCTTCAATCCCTACCAAATTCCTTTTCATAGTTCATAATAAATTTTCATATGAACAAGATTGAGGTGACTCTCCCAGAACTCCTCAATATGTTGAGGGAGGCAAAGAGCACTATCAAGAAAGAGAAGTCAGTTCTTAATACTAGTGAGACTAAAAAGAAAAGGAAAGCAAAAAAGTCTCTTAAGAAAGGCAAGGGCAAGGGCAGACCAAGTAAAGCAAAGGTTGCTAAGAAAGACCCAACAAAGGACAAAGGCCAATGCTTTCACTATGGCAAAGATGGGCACCGGAAGAGAAACTGCAAAGAGTACCTTGCAGAGAGGGTGAAACAGAAGCTTCCAGTACATTCATGATCAGTCTCCATTTGTTAAACTCTTATAATAATACATGGGTATTAGATATCGGTAGTGCTTATCATATTTACAATTCGTTGCAGGTTCTAGCAAGACCTAGGAGATTGACAAGATGCAAGATGGACCTCAAGATGGGTAATGGAGCAAAAGTTGTAGTAGTAGTTATTGGCGAGGTCACCCTATATCTGCCTAGTGGAGCTATTATTGCATTGGACGCATGCTATTTTGTTCCTTTTATTATCAAAAATATTATTTTTATTTCATGTTTGATAGTTAGTGGATATAAATTAGTTTTTGAGAATAATGGTTGTTCAATATTATTAGGTGATGAGATCATCACGAGAGGAATATTGCATAATGGTTTGTTTATGCTAGACACTGCTCCACATATCATGAATGTAAGTGTGTCCAAGAGAAAACGAGATGAGGTGAACAGTGCATACCTATGGCATTGTAGGCTAGGTCATATCCATGAGGGAAGGATTCAAAAATTGTCAAACGATGGATATCTAGATCCATTTGACTATGAGTCATATGCAACTTACGACCCTTGCCTTCATGGGAAACTGACTAACTCTTCTTTTAGTGGAATTGGAGAGAGAGCCACTGAGCTATTGAAATTCATACATAGTGATGTATGTGGACCCATGTCAACTCATGTCATAGGTGGTTACTCCTACTTTATTACTTTTACTGATGATTTCTCAAGGTATGAATATGTGTACTTGATGAAGTACAAGTTCGAGGCCTATGAGAAATTCAAAGAATAAGAATAAAGTAGAGAACCAGACTGGAAATATTATCAAGACTCTTCATTCAAATCGAGGAGGTGAGTAATTAAGTACAGAGTTCACCCAGTTCCTCAGGGACTATGGGATTCTATCTCAATGGACACCTCCTTATACACCTTAGCTCAATGGTGTATCTAAAGGGAGGAATCATAAATTGTTAGACATGGTGCGGTCTGTGATAAGTTTCGCTAACCTACCCATCTCATTTTAGGGATACACCCTGGAGACCGTAGCTTACCTTCTAAACAGAGTTCTAATTAAATTAGTAGTGTCTACACCATATGAGATATGGAAAGGAAAAAAGCTTGATTTTAATGTTGTTAAGATTTGGAGCTGCCTTGCCTATATTAAAAGACACAACCCCGATAAGTTGGAATCGAGGACGGAGCAGTGCAAGTTCATGTGATACCCCAAGGAAACTTGTGGGTATTATTTCTATCATCCCGAGGACCAAAAGAACTTTGTAACTAAGAGAGCGGTGTTCCTTGAGAAAGAACATACTCTTGGCAGAGATAGTGGGAGCATGATAGAGTTGAGCAATGTTGGAGAACTTAGCTCAAGCACCACTCCACAGCCTGAGTCTATTCAGATACCTAGCACACAAGTTCCGACTTTATGTAGGTTTGTAGAGTATCTCATTCTCGTAAGAGATATGTGGGATATATTAGAGGAGAGGATGTTGTGGATATTTATCCTCAGATCTACGAGGAGGTTATTACGAGTATAAACTCCGGGAAGTGGTAAGAAGCCATGAATTCTGAGATGGATTCTATGTACTCCAATAAAGTTTGGAACCTAGTTGATGCACCCGAGGGTATTATACCCATCGGTTGTAAGTGGATCTTCAAGAAAAGGATCGAAGTAGATAGAAAGGTAGAGGCCTATAAAGCAAGACTAGTGATTAAGGGGTGTCGTCAAAGGTAAGGTGTTGACTATGATGAAATCTTTTCACTCGTAGTTATACTAAAATCTATCTGAATTCTATTATCTATTGCAGCACATTATGATTATGAGATCTAGCAGATGGACGTGAAAACCGCATTCCTCAATTGCAACCTCGAGGAGGAGGTATATATGATACAGCCTAAGGGATTCGTATCCAAGGACTACCCAAATAAGGTGTGTAGGTTGCTTAGGTTAATTTATAGACTAAATCAAGCTTCTCAAAGTTGGAATATAAGATTTGATGAAGCAATTAGATCTTATGACTTCGTTAAGAACGAAGATGAGCCTTGTGTATACAGGAAGGTAAGTGTGAGTGCTATCACCTACTTGGTGTTGCATGTAGATGACATCTTGATCACTGAGAATGATATAAGAATGTTATCCATAGTAAATGCTTAGTTATCTAGACATTTCTCAATGAAGGACTTAAGGGAAGCACTCTATATCTTGGGGATTTAGATCTATAGAGATAGATCCAAGAGGATGCTTGGCTTATCCTAGTCCATGTACATAGACACCATTGTCAAAAGGTTTGGCATGAAAAATTTTAAAAGATGTCTCATACCGATAAGACATGGGGCTTTCTAGGAGTATGTCCAAAAAGACTCTTGAAGAAAGGGCAAACATGGATAGGATACCCTATGCCCCAGCGATAGGGTATATCATGTATGCAATGCTATGTACTAGGCTTGATATAGCACATGCTCTGAGTGTCACAAGCAGGTATTAGGCGGATCCAAGCTTGGAGCATTGGAAAGCAATAAAGTGTATCCTTAAGTACTTGAGAATGATCAAGGATCTTTTACTGGTATATAGAGATAGTAGCCTCAGGGTTGAAGGCTACACGAACTCAAGTTTCTAGTCTGATGTCAATGATAGCAAGTCAAATTTGGGGTATGTGTACACTTTGAATGGAGGAGTAGTATGTTGGAAGATTTCTAAGCAAGATACTACTGTTGACTCGACCATAGAGGTGGAGTACGTTACTGCAACAAAGATAACAAAGAAGGGAGTCTAGATGAATAAGTTCATCACAGATTTGGGAGTCGTGTTAGGTAGCAAGGAGTCGATTCTCTTATATTTTGGTAACAATGGGGCGATTCCTCAAATGAGAGAACTCGGGTCTCATCAGAAGTGTTCTGAGGAGGTTTCACCTGATTAGAAATATCGTGACCCATGAAGATTTAGCAATGGAAATAGTCCCATCCGAAGATAACATTGCAAATCCACTGACAAAGTCATTGTTGTTAGGATCAAGAGCACTAAGAGAGGGGGGGGGGGGGCGGGTTGAATTAGTGTAGCGAAAAAAACTTTCGACGATTAAAACTGCATTTGTACGATGAAATCATTTCCAACGTAAAATCGTTTTCGGAAACTTAACTTGAAAGTGAGTTCGTAAAGGAGTGCAGCAAACGTAATCAGGAAGTAAAGCACATATGGAGGTTTGTAGTAAGTAAGCAGCAAGAAGAAATGCAAACCAGAGAGTGCCATAATTTTAGAGTGGTTCGGTCAATCTTGACCTACATCCACTTTTGGCTTCCTCCTCCGACGAGGTCACCGACGTCCACTAGAGGCCTTCCTTCAATAGGCGAAGGCCTGTTAGGATCGGAGTGGCACTAAGAGGGGGGGGTGAATTAGTGCAGCGGTAAAGTACGATAAACTTTTGACGATTTAAACACTTTTGGAAACTTCGTACGATAAAAGCAACGTTTTGTTTGAAACCGTTTTGATTGCGTTTTAACTTGAAAGCGTATTTGTAAAGTTGTGCAGCAAAGGTAATGAGGAAATAAAGCACGTAAGAAGGTTTGCAATAATGTAAATAGCAATAATGAAATGCAAACCAGAGATCACGTCGATTTTAAAGTGGTTTGGTCAAATGACCTACATCCACTTGCGAGGCCCTCTTCGATGAGGCTCCCACCTTCCACTAGCAAATCTCTTGAAGGGGAAGGGCAAATACCCCTCTTACAACTTTTTACAAATGGTTCACACTCTTACAAATTTTCAGCAAGAAAGAAGGAGGTGAACACTCTAGCAAATTGAAAACAAGACTTGCTAAGACTTTTCTAAGACCTTTTTCTCAAACTTTGCTACTCAAAAAGTTGTAATCTCAGCTAAGATTTGAGGGGTATTTATAGGCCTCAAGAGGATTCAAATTTGGGTTCCAAAATTTGAATTCTCTTTGGTTCCTGATGTTGGCGGTGCCACCGCTTGTCAATGTCTGACACTGACAGTGGACTGGCGGTGCCACCGCCCAACCAAGCGGTGCCACCGCCTAGTCTGGCGGTGCCACCACCAGACCCTTCGGTTCACTGGTTGGGCTTTAAATTTAGCCCAAACCAAGTCTAATTTTGGGCCCAGTTGGCCCCTAACCAGGATATAGGATTATCTTTTAATTCTAATCCTAATTAATGTGCTAACTACGAATTTAAAGACATTTCCTAAGCTATTACAAAGTCCGCAAGTGAAGACTTCTTCCGGCGTACTTTCGGCGGTCTTCCGATAAACTCTCGGAAACCATTCTGCGGACTCCCGGCAAGCTCCTAGACTTCACGATTTGATCTTGGCGAGTTCCAACGAGCTTCTTTGGCAAGCTCCGATCTTTCTCGGTGCACTCCGCGAACTTCCAACGAACCTTCCGTCGAGCTTCCGAAAAACCCTTCAGCAAGCTCCCTACTCATTCTCGGCTAGTTCCGGCAGCATTCCCGATGAACCTTCAGACTTCCGTCGAACTCTTGAACTCGCAACAAATCCTTCGCGCTTGACTCCGACACTTTGTTTCGCTTTATGTCTTCATCGTTATCATAGTTAATCCTGCACACACAAGCCAAAACTCTACTCCGATCTAGACAATTACAACGTGAATTGACATTCTGTTGCTCGGCACGTCTTTGGTTGGCGCTTCGTCCGATTCTTCAGCACATCGTCCTCTCTTCAGCGCATCGACCTCCGCAACCCCGATATCCTTCGCGCAATTCCGCTCTTGGCCCGATGCCCGACGTCTGAAGCCTTCTGCCATCCAATATCCTAACGTGGTCTCCTCCGGCGCAACACCAATTCCTCTTTCCTTAATTGTCTAATCCTGATCGAGTAGACCTGCATCACTCAAAATGCAGTTAAACATATAAACACAATCAATTAGTTTCATCATCAAAATATGAGATTCAACAATCTCCCCCTTTTTGATGATGACAACTAATTGATGACTAACGGAGTTAACCTTAACTCCCCGGAATTTAACCAAACTCCCCCTATCAATATGCCATTGATAGAACACTTGGGTTATCCCAAATCCAAGTAACATTCATAATATTTAAACCATCATGTAAATATTCAATTCAATGCATGAAGTCATCAATATACTTCTCCCCCTATGTCATCAACAAAAAGGAAAAGTTCCTACTCTTATGTGTTTAGAGATAAAAAGTTCCATACATTGTATGAAAAACATAGTATCAAATTTTATCATCATGCAATCTAGCAATTAAAGATGTGTGAGTTTAGCATGTTTGCTTTTCTTGAGATAACAACTAATTGCTTCTCATTAGACTACAAGCTAGCAATTTTCATGATATGCAAGTTTCAAGCTAGCAAATTTTTGCTTCCTTTGCAATGTTTGAGCTAGCAATTTTGCTTCCGTAACAAGTTAGCATGTTTTGTATTTTGAGATAGGCAAGATAGCACATTTGCTTTTTTTTGAGATAGCAACTCTTTTGAGATAGTGATCTTAGCAAATTTTACATCATGCAAGGTAGCAAATTTTTGTGATGTTCAAGATAGTAAGTTATTTCTTCTCTTTTGAGAAGTGCTATTTTCGCTTTCTTTACAAAGTGCAAGCTAGCAAATTGTTTGAAAAAGTGATCAAGTTTTACAACATACAAGCTAGCAAAAATTTCGAAAGCAAATACAACATAGCTTTCTTGTTGAAGTGTGTAAGCTATCGATTCTTGCTTCCTATTGTAATGTGCAGGTTGCAAGTCTTGCTTCTTGAGATAGGCAAGATAGTGATGTTCAAGAAGACAACTTTTGCTTCTTGAAATAAACAAGTTAGCAATCTTTGTTACTTAAGATAGGCAAGCTAGCAATCAAGTTTTTGCATCTTCTTGACTTGTGCAAGCTAGCTATCTCCCCCTTTGTCATTGTCAAAAAGAAGGGAAGACCCTTTACATCAATTATGACAAAGGTAATTATCAATCTTATTTGTGCATCATCATATTTTCAAATTAGAATATGCACATTTTCAAAAACCTTATATTCATTCATGCACGATATTGAATAAATTGATCAACATTATGAGGATATCATACATGATACTAAAATTTTTAACTATTTGTCAACATTTTGATCATGATGCCAAACATTCATCATTTAAAGTATTCATGATACACAACATTAAATCAATATTTATAATGCATCATTTTAGCAACAACTCATAGTATTTTAAATCATGATTTACATCATATGTAATATATCACATCATAATCAGAAAGCACAAGTATTGCATACATCATTGCAAATCATAAATATTTCATATCATGATGGTATCAATTTATCAAATTATATCCTACCATGCATGATCAAAACATCTCCCCA
>NW_008991768.1:144295-164482 GCF_000313855.2 Musa acuminata subsp. malaccensis
AGCATGATTTTTCCTACTTTAATTGTCTTATCCTGATCGAAGCATCCTACATCACTCAAAACGTAAATTAAAACATAAACACAATTATCAATTGGTTTCATCATCAAAATATGAGATTCAACAATCTTCCCCTTTTTGATGATGACAACCAATTAATGATAGAGTTAAACTTAACTCCTGGAGTTTAAACAAATTCCCCCTATTAGTATGTCATATTGACAGAACCTTGAATTCAAACTGAATTTAAGTCACTGCAATATTCATCATGAATACTTGCAACACGTCATCATGAACTTATGCATAACATCATACTTCTCCCCCTTTGTCATCAACAAAAAGGAGAGGTTCCAACTCTAATGTGTTTAGAAGTAGGAGTTCAAATCATAATATAATTTTCAGTTTTATCATTATGCAAGCTAGCAAAAATTTTACAACATGCAAGCTAGCCATTTTAAGATGTTCAAGAAGGAAACTCTTGCTTCTTAAAATATGCAAGTTGCAAGATAGCAAACTTTTGCTTCCTTTGCAATGTTTGAGCTCGTAATTTTGCTTTCGTTGCAAAGTGCAAGTTTAGCATGTTTAGCATCTTGAGATAGGCAAGATAGAATATTTTTGCATTGTCTTAAGATTTTAAGCTAGCAATTATCGGTGATGTTCAAGATAGCAATTTCTTCTCTTTTGAGAAGTGCAATTTTCGCTTTCATCTTGAATTGTGCAAGCTAGCTAGTTTGCACCTTTTCATAATGTCCACGCTACAAATTCTTGCTCCTCCTTTGTCATTGTCAAAAAGAAGGGAAGTCCCTTATATCAATTTTCATATTATGACAAAGGTAAAGTATCAATCTTATTTGTGCATCCTTATATTTTTAAATTAAAACTTACACATTTTCAAAACCTTATATTTCATTTTTTTTATGCATGATATTAAAAATAAATCAATCATCATTGCAACTCATCATGCATATTATTAAAATATAAAATTATCAAACATGATACAAATATTTATTTTCATTTTTGCAAGGATCAAGATATGTATGTGAATCAAATCCTTACAAATGTTAAAAAAAATCTTCCTTTTTCAAGAAGGAATTCATAAGAAGGAATCATTTCATCAAATCCATTTCTCGAAAAAAATATTTTTCACATGATAAGTATATGAGTGATGCATTTGTTAATTGATTCCATATGTCAAAAATCAATTATATGAAACAAACTCGATATAACATATGGTTATGAAAGCTACATTAAGTCCGGAAGAGAAATACTAAATCATGTTAGGATCAAGAAAATCCAAAAATCAAATTTAACACTTTCATGCATTCGGACATGGTTTTGTTATAGATTTTCAAACACAATCACGAAGATAAAACATGCTCATCATTATAGAAATTTTTGTATCCAAAACACATAATTTCCAACATGTTATTAAGGCATGTAATAGTGTAAAAATCTCATTATAGCAATTATATCCTACCATGCATCATCAAAATTTTTCCCCATTTTATCATTGTAAACAAGAAAGAAGAAGGAAAGAAGATGATTCATTTTGATCATTTCAAGACATACAAGCCATAAATACAATCACATCATATCATGAAAGATAAAATCACTTGAATACCAAAAGACATGATTCATTCTGATACATCTCCTCTTTAAATAAAAAATGAATGGAATTCTCAGGAGATCATGATATAGATAAAATTCATTCAATCTTATATCAGAACAAGATATTAATTTAAGCATATAAAATTTTTCAATTCATTATGAATCATAAAAAAATGTGGTTCAGAAAAAATTATGATTCATTTAGGAAAATTTTCTCTTTAGTACATGACAAGAAGAAATATAGCAATGATACCAATCATGATTCATTTGGATGGTAGATGGCAAAAAGAAACATTGAGAATAAAAGATCTCGATTTTTATAGAGTAAATCTCAAGTTTTAAATCTCAAAAAATCAAGATAAAGCCCATTCAAATTCAAATCATCAAATCAAAATTATTTTCAAGACATTCATAAAAAGATGATAAAATAGATTCATCAAAGTCAATAAGATAGAGAAAAAGAATTTTCAAGAAAAATGATTTTCTCTATTTAGTTGTTTCATACAAGCATGCCTTTATCAAAAAGAATATATATCATCAATCGTTTAGGATCGAAAAATAAATTCCGTCATAAAAACCATCAAGATCAATAAACCACAAAAATCATCATGTATAACTTTAAAATCTCATGCATAAAATAAAATCATTAATCATGATATTAAAACATCATTATGCATTATTAAATCATTAAGTATGATTTTATATTTTCAATCAAAAATCATTTTGTTTGTTTATCATAAGATATGCATTTTTCATGATTATTTTTAAAATCATTAGAAAGGTAAGCATGATAAGCATAATCCTAATTCATTAGCATTTTCATTATATTATTTAAACATATAATTTTTAAAAAAATTAATTCTATACTAAAAAAGAAAATATATTATGGAAAGCATCATGTAATTTCGAAATAAATTAAGGGAGTTTTGATTACCTCATCGTTGAATGTCGTTAAGGCATAGTTTGCCACCTTGCCTTTCTTGATTTTCTTCTTGTCTTCAGAGGAGCTCGATTCATCCCACTTTGTATTCTTCTTCTTACATTCAAATTAAGTAGTTCCGTTCTTTTTGTTCTTAAATTTTTATTTCTTTAATTTTTTAAATTTCTTAGTGAGTAGTTCTTGTTCACCATCACTTGAGCTTATGCTCCAGTGGTCTTCAAATGTTCTATGTCCCAAATCCTTCCTGTTCTTTGGAAGGTGGTTTTGTTTATCATATTTATCATGTGTATTGTGCACCATTTCATATGTTATCAATGAACCAATAAGTTCTTCAAGTGGAAAAATATTTAAATCTTTTATTTCTTGTATTGCCGTTACTTTTGATTCCCAAGCTTTAGAAAATGATCGTAAAACTTTACTAACAAGTTTAAAATTTGAGAAACATTTGCCAAGAGCTTTTAAACCATTGATGACATCCGTAAAACGGGTGTACATGTCAACAATGGTTTCGCTAGGCTTCATTCGAAAAAGCTCAAAATCATACATTAAAAAGTTGATTTTTGAATCTTTAACTCTAAAAGTGTCTTCGTGTGTGATTTCAAGAGTGTGCCATATGTCGAAAGTCATTTCGCACAAAGAAATCCGATTGAATTTATTTTTATCTAAGGCGCAAAATAAGGCATTCATAGCCTTTACATTTAGAGAAAACGTCTTCTTCTCCAAATCATTCCAATGGTTCATTGGAAGAGAAGACATTTCAAATCCATTTTCGACTATATGTCATAAATCAAGATTCAATGAAAGCAATAAAACTCTCATTCGAGTTTTCCAATAAGTGTAGTCCATCCCATTGAAGAAGGGAGGACGAATTAGAGAGTGACCCTCTTGGTTGCCGAAAAGAGCCATTTCTCTTGGGTGTTAATCCAAGTGAGAAATAATGAGGCTCTGATACCAATTGTTAGGATCAAGAACACTAATGGGGAGGGGGGGGGTGAATTAGTGCAGCGAAAAAAACTTTCAATGATTAAAACTACGTTCGTATGATGAAAATGTTTCCGACGTAAAACCGTTTTCGGAAACTTAACTTGAAAGCGAGTTCATAAAGGAGTGCAACAAAAGTAACAAGGAAGTAAAGCACATATAGAGGTTTGCAGTAAGGTAAGCAACAAGAAGAAATGTAAACCAGAGAGCACCGCAATTTTAGAGTGGTTCGGTCAATCTTGACCTACATTCATTTTTGGCTTCCTCCTCCGATAAGGTCACTGACGTCCACTAGAGGCCTTCCTTCAATAGGTGAATGCCAACCACCCTTTTACAGTTTCACTCCTTTTGACGGGCTTAGGAGACAACCCTTACAGAATTTTCACTCCTTTCTTGAATGATCGAAACTTGGAAGAAAAGAGGGAGGAGAACTTTTAGCTTATACAACATTTTTGAGCTCTAAAAATCACAGAGTAAGATTGGATTTTTGGTGCCTTTTGGTTGTATAGGCCCCAACTGATTTGAATTTGGAGCTCAAATGTGTCATCTCCCGAATTTCCGAGGTCCTAGCGGTACTACCGCCATAATTGGGTGGTACTACCTCTCGGAGATCGAGCTCAGGCGGTACCACCACCCAGTCTCACTCGAAGACTAAGCCCAGGCGGTACCACTGCCTGATCTGGGTAGTTGCACCGCCCAACTTTCCTAAGAGACTGAGCTCCTAGGCGGTGCCACCGCCGGCCAAGAAATTTGGGTCCAAATGGGCTGATCCATTCGACCCAATTTGGGTCTGTCAAGAGCCCAATTGCCCCCATATTAAGTTAATGGGATCACCTCCCATTCTTAAGTTAATCTATATGCTAACTACGATATTTCTTAAGACATTTACTGCAACTTGCTTTGGTGCGTCAATCGCTTCTTCCGGTGAACTTCCGACGAACATCCGACGAACCTTCGGCGATGCTCCGGCGGACTTCCGGCAAACTCCTAGACTTGCGACGATCCACTTGGCGAGTTCCGACGAGCTTCTTTGGCAAGCTCCTGGACTTCTTGGATTTGTTCCCGTAGAACCTCCGACGACCGTTCGGACTTCCGTCGAACTCTCGAACCCCCAACGTGATCATGGTCTTGACTCCGGCGCAACTCCTACTGCATGTCTTACTGCCATCGTAGTTAATCCTGCACATGTAAAATAAACTTCGATCTAGACAATTAATACTAAGCATTAATCAAGTTATCCGGCATGTCATTGGTCCCTCGACACTTCGTCCGATTCTTCGGCGCATCGTTCTCTCCTACGACCTATTGCCGAATTGGCCAGTTGACTTCACAACTCCAATATCCTTGGCGCAATACTCGCTCTTCTTGGCCCGATGCTCGAATCCACAGCCTGAAGCCTTCTGTCGATATGTCAACCGATCCACCGGTCTGACGTCCAATCTTCTGACATGTTCCTCTAGCCCAGCATGATTTTTTCTGCTTTATTTGTCTCATCTTAATCGAAGCATCCTGTGTCATTCAAAATGTAGATTAAAACATAAATATAATTATTAATTGGTTTCATCATCAAAATACGAGATTCAACAATTATCTCATATTGTCTTTAGGTCAAGTGGGAGATTGCTAGTCATAGGTGCCTTGTTAGACAATCATTTGAGTGATGACACGTGTAACTTAACATGTAGTCTTTTGTATGTTATTATTATTAAGTATTTTATCACTTTATATTGCCTTGAATATATTGTGATGTTCATGGATCTATATAATGGGAATCGGAGGGTCGTGATAAGATCATGAAAATGAGACTGATTTGCCTTTAAACATAAATCCTAAATAATTCTGGTCATAGGTTACTCGAGAGAGATATCGAGATAACCGAACAGACTAGTGTGTTGTATACCCCTCCATATAATGGATGCAGTTGGTCTCATAATTGCTCATGTAGGGACACCAGGGATATAGTACAGGTGCTCATTGGGGAATAAATTCACTGATTAATCCACTTATGAAATGTTGGATGGTCGATGATGCCTTATTATCAAATAGTGATTTCGTTGTCCTAATGGTACATCTGGTCCTTAGACTTGAGATACCAAGGATGTCCTGTATGAGTACTTCATTCTTTAATATCGAACTTATAGGTCTGGATGTTCCAGATCTAGCACAGCCGATCATCGGGAGTGGTAGCTAACCTTACGAGGACTATTGAGTGTCGATAGAGGATTATCCACTATCGGTATTATGAGAGGAATATCTCATGTGTCCTTGCTCAGACAAATCCTTGGCCAGGGTCATTCGAATTGAGAGAGAAAGAGTTCTCCGGGAGAATCTAATTAGAGCGAGACTCGAGACGAAACCATATGGGTCCAACAACACAATGCCCGGTATACGATCTCTGAGATATTAGATGGATAAGGGACTATAGGTACACGGTAACTAAGTATAGATAGGTCTAATGGATTGGATTCTCCTATATCATTTGGGGACTGCGACGTAGTGGCTTAGTACGTATATAGTCGATGAGTCGAGTCACTAAGCTAGAAGGAGTTCTGACAGGTATGACTCACAGCCAGCTCGATATTAGGCCTAAAGGGTCACACACTTATGGTAGGCGTTACAATGAGTAGAGGTTCATATATGAGATATCTGCTGGAGTCTCTATGTTATTAGATATTCAATAAGCCCCTATCTTATTGGATTTCCATTAAGCATCTGAATTATTAGATCTCATGGATGAGATCCAATTAGAACCAATAAGAGATTATTGGATAGAGATCCACTAATCTAAGAGGCTTGGGTAGTTGGATGGAGATCCAATACCCAATAGGTCAGGATCCAATAGGGTTAAGTTGACAGGAGACATCTATAAATAGGAGGGAACAAATAGTTTATAGGGTAGAGCCTTTTTGGGTTGCCTCTCCTATTCTCCTCCCCCTCTCCTCCCCAAATAGCAAGCTTGGAGACTTGAGGAGCATCATCGCAACCTTGCTGTGTGGATCACCACTAGAAAGGAGGACGCTTGACCTCCTTCACCCTCTCCTAGAGATCTACAGGAATTTAGGAATATATGATCTCCCTAGGTAACACAATATTTAATATACGTAATTTTTTATTTTGTGAATTTTGCGCACCAATCTTCGCATAACGATGAACATACAAATGGGAAATTAGAGAATTTATTTTATGTTCTTCCGCTGCACATGTGATGTCACCTCCTAAGATTTCTCAATAGTATCATGCCTGGTATATGATCTCTAGGGCATTAGATGGATGAGAGACTATAGGTACATGGTAACTTAGGACAGACATGTCCAAATGGATTAGATTCCCCTGTATCTTCTAGGGACTACGGCGTAGTGGCCTAGTATGTTCACAGTCGATGAGTCGAGTGAATTATTATGGAGATAATAATTCACTAAGCTAGGAGCCCATATCTTATTGGATATCCAATAAGTCCCTGAATTATTGGATCCTATGGATGATATACAATAAGAGCCAATAAGATATTATTGGATATAGATCCACTATTCTAAGAGGCTTGGGTAGTTAGATGGAGATACAATACTCGATAGGGCGGGATCCATTAGGGTTTAGTTGACAAAGAACCTTTATAAATAGGAGAGAACCAAAGGCCTATAGGCTAGAGCTTCTCTTGGTTGTCATCTCCTATTCTCATATCCTTTTCTTATTCTCAAATAGCAGGCCTGGGGATTTGATGAGTGTCGTCACAGCCCTACTATATGGATCATCATTAGAGAGGAGGACGCTTGACCTCCTTCACCCTCTCCTACAGATCTACAGGAATTCATGAATATATGAACTCTCTAGGTAACACAATCTTTCATATACATGGTTTTCGATTTTATGGATTTTGTGCATCAATCTTCACATGACGATGAACATAATTTTTGAGAAATTTGGGAATCTTTGTTTCCTATTCTTCCACTGTGTATGTAATGTCGCTCTAGATTTCCCTACAATACTGACCCATAATAAACTATTAATATAATGATATAAATAATTTAATTTTTTTAAAGAGTTCATTTTAGCCTCTATGATTTTGGTCATGGACCACTTAAGGTCTTATGATTTTGTTTGTATCTAAAATAACCCCTATATTTTTTAAAACGTAGCATATAAGCCCCTCCCATCAAGTTTGAGTTGATAGATGTTATAGTTTGCTTACATGACATCCTGACTCATAATAAATCATTAACATAATGATATATGTAATTTAAATTTAAAAAATGATATAACTTATCAAGGAAGAGAAAATGACAGAGGTCATGGCACCGGATGAAGGCAAAGAGGTAGAGATAAAAAGGCAAGAGGCAGAGGTAAGAGAGAGTTAGGCCACACGTCGTAGGCGCAACGGGTGGGGGCGCAAGAGATAATGAAATATGAGGCAATGGTGACAAAAACACTCAAGAGGAAGAAGAGGGACCAGGAGATCATTGCATGCCTAGCTTTGGATTGATCGATGCACATCCACCAGAGGTAGGACGGAAGCTCTTAAGCTTATCGTCAACGTGGGAGAGGCTGCGTGCATACAAGCTATTAGTGGTTGCTTCCACGACGATGCCTCTTCCCACCATTGATGGTGGTCTCAATCTTTTTAATTTAAATTATATATATTATTATATTAATAATTTATTATGAGTCAACATGTCACGTAAGTAGACTCTAATATCTATTAGCTCAGATTTGACAAGAGGAACTTACATGCACTGTTTTTGAAAATGTATGGATTATTTTAGACACGAGCAAAATCATAAGAGCTTAACTGATCAATGACCAAAACCACATGAGCTAAAATATATATATTTAAAAAAAATTTAAATTACATATGTCATTATATTGATAGTTTATTATGAGTTAACATATCACGTAAGCAGATTTTAACGTTTATTAACTGAAAGTTAACAAGATGCTTATATGTTACATTTTTTAAAATATAAGAATTATTTTAGATACGAGTAAATCATAAAAACTTAAATGATTTATAACCAAAATCATAAAACCTAAAATAGATCTTAACCCTTAAATATAATACCAAATTAGTTCAAACATATATATTAAATTAATGTATATATTCATTATAATATATACATTCATAATATGTAACCACATAAGATTTGAATAGAGAATCTCCGTCATCATAATTTCTTTTAACATAATCCTTCGAATAAAAAATGTAAGTCAGCAGATGAGACATGAGCATGAGCTCGTTTGATTCTACTCAAGCAAAAAAAAAGTTGTTTTGAAAGGTTGTAAACCGTAAAGATTTGAATGGACGGCAGCAGATGCATTGTCATAAGGAAACCCTGGTATCATACACGCACGAAATACAAGTGGTCCGGCTCATCTCACTCAGCCCGGTACCGCACAGGAAACTGGTGGCATACCATTGGCTGGAACCTATAGGCGCCACCTCAGACAGTGGTATAGACCAACGGGAACGCGTCTTTTGCTGTTCTGCCTCTCAACTACAGTTAAAGAAAAAACTAAGTTGACTGATAAATCAATTCATTCTTTTCGTTTTTTATCTACAAAAAATTGTAAGATAATTGAGTTAAGAAATTTATATGCATTGAAAGGGCAAAATTGTCGCAGTTTTTAGATTCGTGAGCGAAAACGGTAATATTTGTGCACATTAATTCTATCGTTATTATAAATGTGACAAAATAAGTACAGCGATTTTCTTAGAAAATATTAAGATTTTGAGTATTTTTCAATCAGTACTTTCTCTTTTACTTTTTTTCAAATAATATTTTTAATTTAAAAAATCTAAAATACCTATAAAAAAATATCCTTTTTTTTATCAGATTTAGAATGTTATAGTATTTTTATTGACTCGTTTATAGTATTTTTAGTAGTATTTATAGTGTTTTTATTAGGATACTAAAAATATTATAAATACTATTTGAAGAATATTCTAAATGATATCATCCTGTGTTTGCTTGGTTATCATTGATTGTAGAAGATTATGATATTATATTTTTAAATTTGTAGTTTGTTTGGTTGGGTTTATTAGGATTATTTACTGTGTTTTCGAAAAAGGTTTTATAATATTTCTTTGTGGGGGTTAAAACAATATGAGAAATAAAATTTTAAATTTTATTCTGGTAATATTATTTTTAAATTATTATAAATACATCATAATACAATATATCAAATGATTTGTAATGTACTTTGATTTCATATGATGCATTTAAAATGTTTTTAAATTAAGATATTTTTATTGTGATGATCAAAATATTATAACACGTAAAAGATATTATAATAGGCCAAAAGAGTATAATAGATTAAATAATTTTTGAATGGTAATTTAGATATTTTTTAAACTAAGGATACTATTGTAGGTCAAAACACTATAAAAGACTAAATACTTTTTGAAGGATAATTTAGATATTTTTCAAATTAAGGATACTATTTGTAAAACAGATACCGATTAAAAAAATATTCAAAATATAAATATTTTCTAGAAAATATTTTCAAATAAGTATCACTTGAATATATGTTTAGTGAAAATTAACAAATTTGTCTCGCACCAATCCAAGCTGAAACTTATCATACGTCCATCTCGTGTGATCTTGTTTTCGCGGCCAATCCGACGGGCACTGTTCGTCGCATACTTCCCGCCATCTCCTCGCACGCTCCCGCCAGTTTACTGGCGCCAACACGTTCCCGCCACTTCCCAATCCTTACTATTTAGGCATATAGACCCTCTCTCTCTCTCTCTCTCTCTCTCTCTCTCTCTCTCTCTTTTCGTGTGAGGGTGGTGATGGCTTTGGGTCCGGGGAGGTTCTACGGCAAAAGCCTCCCGCGGCCCCGTTTCTATGCCGACGTGAAGATGAACGACGAAAGGGTGGATCCGCCGGTGCCCGTCATGGACCCTCTCCTTTCGTGGGCCAACGAGGCGCACTGGTCCATGGGCGGTAAAAGCTTCAAGCGCCACCGCCTCCAGGGCCGCATCGAAGGCTCCATCAAGAAGCTCCGCGATCAGCAAGAGAGAGCCCAACGGAGAACCATAATTTCCTCCTCTCCGTTGATTGCGAAGTCCAGAGTCTCCGGCCAGAAGCCCCTCGGTCTTGGATCTCTCGACTCCGGCTCAGCCGATAGCGGCGAGGAGGAGGCGGGACAAAAGGGGAGTCAAGCTAGAATCTTTCCCTCTCCGAATGGATCTGTCGATAGGAAGAGGACGAAGGTTAGGAGGCACAAGAAGGAATTCGACGGGAATGGGGCCGAGCATTTGAAGGGGCTGAGTGGGGAGGCGGGCGGAGTGGCGTCGAGGACCCGGCGCCGTGGGCAAGTTGCAGAGGAACTCGAGATTGGTGAGGAGGATGCTCTTCCGGCGGCTACTGATGGGAAAGGGAACACCGAGAAGAAGAAGAGGAAGGAGGTGGATAGTGCATTGCCGAGGAGGACTTCACCGAGGAAGAAGCGATCAATCTGATTCCCATGAGGCATACATCTTAGTATTCTCGTAAGACTGCTGTGTTCTGGTCTTAATCGTTCAGGAGATGTGAAGATCGCGACTGAAAGGTCTCCACTTTCTGCATCATTTTGTTTGATTTGTTGATGGTGACGAGGAACAAGGGCAAATTCACAATGGCAGCGTTGTTGATCCAAGATCCTCGACTCATCTGCTCTGATTCTTTGACTCCGCCTTGAAGAAAACCGAGGCAATGTAATTGGAGGACTTGGTCTCTGCATGCTGATTGAACTCTGCTACTTGTTGCCACAAGATTTTTAATTTCAAAACAAACTACCATCGAATATTTTGTTTAGTTAATATGGCTTTCTTTAGCTAATAATTTTTATATTTATATATTATTTCTCTCTACAGTCTCACGGGGATTGTGGTAAAAGATGAGAGATGTAAAACAAGTAAGCAAGTATCTTTTTATCATAACATGAAGGTTGAAATGATGCGCAAGTGCACGAATCTGTATTTATCGTTTAGATATGATGATTGATTCCATTCTTGAAGGATTTCATCGAATGTTATGTGATTTTTCAAAGAAGTCTCTTTTTTTTTTCTCAAAGGCATATTTGTTTTTGTTGTTTTCGATTTTTCAATTGGTGCCTTCTGTTTTTAATAATGTCTAAAATGATTTTCTTTTTGTTTTTTTAGTTTATAATCAGTTTTGGATTATTATAATATTTTTATTTGGTTCATTTATGCTATTTTTTAATAATGTTATATTATTTTTATTAAGAAGTTAAAAATATTATAAGATTATTAAAAAGTACTCTAAGTAATATCATGTTATATATGTTTGTTTGTTATCGTTTGTAGATTATTATGATATAGTAGTTCATTTGAGTCATTTATAATATTTTTTTGTTGTAGTGATCAAAACGATTATAATGGTAAATATTGTTCTCAAACTATTATAAATATATATTTAAATCTTATATGATATTTCTTTCTAATGCATTTTTTATTCAATTTAACTCATTCATAGTGTTTTCCAATAACATTATAGTATATTTATTAAAGTGTTAAAAATACTATAAAACTATTAAAAAATATTTTAACAGATATTATATTATGTCTCTTTAATTATAATTACTTTTAAACCATTACGATATAAATTTTTTTAGACTTGAAGTTGGTTTGGTTAAGATTGTGAGTTTATTTGTATCATTTATAGTATTTTTATTTGTGATTGTCAAAACACTATAACTAGAAGGAAAAATACCTTTAGAGTTGATACAATATTTTGAATATTATTTGAAACAAGAAAACCATAAAAACAAAAATAGAAGACATCTTTTAGAACAAATAAAAAAAGAAAGTTTTTTAAAGAAAATCATCTTTGAATGTTCCTTTTTATTTTCGAAAACAAGATTTGCCTGATTTAAAAATAATATATAATCTTATTCTTGAGTTTTTAAAAATAAAATCTGATATAGGATAAAGTTTTTGACATTACGGTCCTTCAATAGTATCTACATAATAAAAAATCATAATATTTTATTATTTTAGATTATTTATATTAAAAAATATTAAACCAAGAAGCTTTAAAATTTGAGCCTGTGATCACTCTCTTCTCTTGATATCTTTCAACCATCTCATCTCTTGATCTCTTTCAATTATTTTCTCAAATATCGACACAAGACTTATATCTTTAAATTTGAGATATACCGACTCAACTATTTTGAGATTTATAATATCATCCGTAGAATTTTAGGATAACTCTCTTAGTCACAATAACGACACGATGTATATAATCTCTTTCTTGTAATATGATCTTTGTAAGTGGAGCTGATCCCAAATTAGTAATCTCTACCATGGATGAGATCCCCTCTCTTGGACAAAGAGAGAATCTAGGTCCTCTTAGTCCTGAGGGCTCCCTACAACCAAGCCATTGCCCTCAATCACCAAATCTACCTTAAATGGACCTTTATATAATTCTAAGTGAATTGAATACGGGATAGGAACACTCATTTTTTCCATAACTTTGTTCGTACAAGGAGATATCTTAAAACCATCAACACAAGCCTTATTAGAACCCAATTCTCATTTTGGTACACTAGGTTATGGAGTTTGCATGGTGCCTTGAGCTCTGACTATTGACACCGATGTCCCTCCTTTCTCTACATCCAAATTAGACACCGATGTCCCTCCTTTCTCTACATCCAAATTAACCTTTGAGAGTTTATAGTCAAAGACTTTTCTCTTATAAAAATCTCCTACACCCTCCGATCAATAGGCCAAATAGATTTATCATGAAATTCTTCTCCTTACCCTAGCTAATTTTTAGGCTATGGTTTTATATTTTTAATATGCAGAAAGAGATTTAAGTGAATGTGCACTTGTGGAATACTTTTGAGTGTTCAGTAAATAATAGATGAAATCTATTTTAAATGTGCATTAGCATAAGTATTATTTGGTAAAAATTATATTTCAAAAATCTATTAAATATTTTATAATAAATATACCATTCTAATATTTTTAATATTTATTCAAAAAGTGAATACATATTTTCTAAATAAATAAAAATAAATAAATGAATGTATATAATCTTATTAAATTTTTTTTTGCATAAACTAAATATATAATAAATAAAAATATAATCATATAAATAAATATAAAATAATTTTAAAAATAAATAAATAAAAAATTCACCTTATAGAAAATATAAGTCATATTGATTTCTCACTAAATCATTTTGAAAATATTATAGTTTTAGATAAAGTCATAGGGTACTTTCATAATTTGAAAAATTACATTAGCATCCTGCAAATGCTGAAATGCTAATAATATCAACATTTGAGCATTTCCAATACAATATCTAAGCCAAAAGTGATTTGAAAAAAATTACTAAACACTAATTCACATTTAAAATATGCATTGGGCCTCAACATACATTACAAATGTGTTTTCAAATGTACCCTTAAAAGTCTATCCAAAAGACATTCAAAGAATTTTATAGGTGTTCTATTATTCCTAGTGGAGCAAAACTATGTTATGTTTTTATCCCTAAAAAACCTAATCCTATTAAGATCATTGATTACATACCAATCGCCCTATGAAATGTTATCTATAAACTCTACTATAAAATTATCTCTAACAAGCTTAAAATCCTTTTGCCTAATCTAAACAATAGTGAGCAATCCACCATTATACTCGACATAACATCCACGATAACATTCTAATCATTCTTGAGCTTTCTCGCATTATGTTTCACTCTAAAAGCAAAAGCCCCATTGTTCTCGACCTCCAAAAAAATAATTGACATTATTTTTTAGTTTTCTATCCGGATTATCCTTACTAATATAATTTTTTCTTCAGAATTTATTAGTTAGATTATAGCCTATGTCACCTCTCCCTAATTCTCTTATTCTATTAACAAGGAACTATCTAGCTGGTTCTCTAGTTTGAGGGGTTTTGACAGGGAGACCTCCTCGCCTCCTATCTCTTTGTGCTTGTCCAATAGATTTTATTATCCCTTTTGAATCACTATGTCTTTACTAGAAAACTTTTGGCATTCAACATCAAGGGAGTCCAAATCTCACATCTCATGTTCATTAACAATGTTCTCATTGTTTGTTAAAGCTAATGACAAATCTTACTCTACCCTTTCCTCTATTCTCAATCTCCAAACTGAGCTATTTACTGGGCCTCTCTATCAACCTAGTTAAGTTTGAGATTTACTATCCCAAACATTATCCTACGACCACTTGATATTGTATTACTCATATTTTGAGAATTAAAGAGAGGACTTGACCCATCTCCTATATAGGTACTTTTGTCTCCCATGATCGTCTCCCACAATTGTTCCAAAAAAGATTAGTTGATAAAATAATCTCTAAAATTTAAGATTAGCAAATCAACCTGATTTCTCAATTCGATAAGACCATGCTTGTAAATTCTATCCTCAATTGAATCCCCCCTCACTCTCTGATTAATTTGGGCCTCCCTGAGAAAACTATCCATAGCATCTTCACTTTGCCCAGAAGCTGCTTCTAGGGTGATACTAATCACGGGATGAAACTTAAACTCGGTAGTTGGAGTAATATCACTACCCCCAACTCCTCGGGTCACCTTCGATTTCATGACATTTTCCTTATCAAAGCCTCTATTGGTGCAAGGTGCTTCCTCCTATCTTTAACAAGGAGTAAAACATTTGGGTTGACATCTTATTAGCCAAGTATGGTACACTACATCTTTAAAACCTCTTTCTTACTATCATTCCCCAATATTGAAAAAGACCATCTAAAATGTCAAGTGTAGCCTTAGAAGACTTATTAGTTTCGATTTATACACTAACCTCTCAAATAACCCATTGATCACTAACATCCCCCTATCCAAGTGGTCCACATTCTTCAATATTATTGTTATAGATCGGTTATCCCTAATTTCTGATCTTATCATTGATAATGATTGACATCTTCCTACACTTAATAGTTTTTTTTCATCTCTTCTTCACCACTAGAATTCAACCCATATAGTCCAAGAATGACAAGTGGATTTGGAGCCTCACCCATTTAGAAAAGTTATATCGAAAAGTTTATATAGTTTTTCTACAAGACAAGTAGATGAGGAATAGAATGGCTAGGCGACTATATAGTGTTGGAAGAGGATAAACGATACAAATTATGAAAGAAGTTATTTTATATTAAAGCTATTCTCTCCCTATTTATACAGATTAAGAGAGAGGATTTCCCTCAATAGAGTAGAGAGATTTTTTCATTTAGTTAAGAAAATCTTATTTGCTATCATGCCCCCGCAAGATGGTGCTCCTATCAAGGATACCAATCTTGGATCGATGCAATGCAAATAGTTTACGAGCGAGAGGCATCGTGAGTGAGTCGGCTAATTGATTAGCCGTATGTACATGAGAAACACGAAGTTGACGGCAAACAATTTGATCTCGCACAAAGTGAAAGTTGATAGCAATATGTTTCATACGAGAGTGAAACATTGGATTAGCGCATAGATAGGTAGCTCCAACATTATCATAATATATTGTAGGAGAGGAACTAATGTTGAGTTCCTTGAGCAGATTTGTGACCCAATTTAGTTCTACAGTGGCAGTAGCGATGTCATGATATTCAGCTTCAGTTGTAGACCGTGCGACTGTCTTCTGCTTCTTAGAACTCCAACTGATTGGATTAGCGCCAAGGAAAATAATATACCCCGATGTGGATGTTCGATCATCAAAGTTACCTGCCCAATCGACATCGATAAAGGCATGAAGATGAAGTAAAGAGTATTTATAAAGAAAGATACCATGATTGAGGGTTCCCTTAAGATATTGCAGGACTCATTTGACTACAGACCAATGCATAGTAGATGGCCTCTACATAAACTGTGATAATTTGTTGACTAGAAAGGAGATGTCTGGATGGGTGGGAGTTAAGTACTGTAAGGAGCCAATGACTTGTTGGTATTGAGTGGGTTCCGCAATAGGACTTTCATCAGATAATTTGAGAGAGCCACTAGTAGAGAGAAGAGTTGTAACTGCATTTGCATCCTACATGTTTGTTTTTGATAATAAATCTTGAATGTATTTTCTTTGTGAGAGAAAGAGACCAGAAGATGTGAATGTAGCTTCGACGCCCAGAAAGTAGTTCAAGGGTCCTAGATCTTTAAGTGAGAATCGATCTGCCAACTGTTTAATGAATACTTGAATTGCTACGGGATTGTTGCCTATGATAATGACGTCATCCACATATACCAGAATATATATTGTGTCACCATGATATTGTCAAAGAAATAATGAGGTATCAGATTTGGAGTTGAGAAAGCCAACTGAAATAAAAAAAGAGCCAAGTTCTGTGTACTAAGCTCTTGGAGCCTACGAAGTCCATAAATAGCTTTTCGTAGTTTGCAAACATGCCTTGGATACTGAGGATGAGTGAAACCAAGAGGTTGTTGCATAAAAATAACTTCAGTTAGAATCCCTTATAAAAAGGCATTATTAACATCCAATTGTCATAATTGCCAGCCCTTAGTGGTCGTTAAACTCAGGATAAGTCAGATTGTAGTCGGTTTAACAATGAGACTAAATGTCTCAGTGAAATTAACTCTAGGTCTTTGATAAAACCCTTTGGCAACGAGGTGTGCCTTATATCGGGCAAAAAAGTCATTTGGGTTCCGCTTAATTCGAAAGACCCACTTACACCCGATGATATTTTGTGTATGATAAGAGGGTACTAGATCCCATGTTAAGTTATAGAGGAGAGCATTATATTCTTCACACATGGCGGTACGCCAATGTAGAGATTTTTGGGTTTGAGTGAAGGTGGTGGGTTCAACGGTGGTGGATGAGGAATCTATGATAGCATGGAGGTCAAGGACTTGATATGGTTTGAAAATATCACTCTTAGAGCGTGTGGTTATAGGATGGTTGGAGACCACGGGATCATGAGGTTGCATTGTTAGAATAAATGGTTGAGAGTCATTGACACAGATTAGGTCAGGTGGAGGTACATCAGTATCACTTGACCGAGAAAGAGGTAAAGATAATGGTTATGTTTCTGAACTAATTGCCCCAACATTTGAAGAAGAAAGAAGTGGAGTAGGAATGGAGGGAATGGGCAATTGCTGAACTGGAGGAGTGATATAGTGTGGATTATGAGGGGAAGAACTGGACAATGTCTTAGGAGGCTCATCCGGTTGGATCAGAGGTATACTCTAGTGAGAAATGGGTAATGAAGTGGTCTGCATAGTAAGTTTGGTATGATTTTGGAAAGAAAAGATAGACTCAACAAAAATGACGTGACGTGATATAAAGACTTTGTGAGTGTGGAGATTATAGCAGCGGAAAGCATTATGTTCAAGAGAGTAACCTATAAAGACGCAAGGACTAAATCGTGATGTTAACTTATGAGAGACATAGGGACATAACCATGGATAACATAAACAACCGAATACTCCAAGTTTACGAAGGTTTGGGGGTTTGTAAAATAGTGTGTCAAAAGGGACTAGTATTGGAGGACTGGCATAGGCATTCTATTAATAAGATAGACGGCATTTTGAAAAGCTGTTGTCCAAAAGTTTGAAGGCACGGAGGCCTGATGTAGAAGTGTAAGCCCAGTTTCTACTATATGTCGATGTTTGTATTCAATGGAGCCAACAAGTTGAGGAGTATGCAAGGGAGACTTGAGGTGTTGGATACTATAAGCTGAGAGATAGGATGCCAGGGCTTGATATTCACCGCCACCATAAGAGCAAACCGTTTTGATTATAGACTAGAAGTGATTTTCGACTAACTTTCGAAAGGTGGGAAAGATAGTGGACATGTCATATTTATGGTGAAGAGGATAGAACCATGTGTACTTAGTGAAGTGATATACAAAAATGACATAAAATCTGAATTTATCAAAAGACAAGATAGGAGTAGGGCCCCAAACATATGTATAAATAATTTCAAATGGTTTAGAGGAGGAAATGAAAGATAAGCCAAAGGGCTATCGATGACTTTTATTACTAAGACATGTATCACAATGCATTATAGAACCATGTGATTTAAAAATAGGAAGAGAATAACGAGAAAGTAATTTCTACTGAATAAGGGACGAGAGATGACCAAGACAACGATGCTATACATTAACTGGAGCCACAATGGAAGAATGAACAGTGGGCTGAGTTATTTATGGAGCTAACGACCATTCGTAAATGTTACCTCTGTTCGGGCCCTAGACCAAGGATGCCCCCATGTTCAAATCCTTAACAAGAAAGGAGTCAGGAAAGAATTCAATTAAAGTATTGTTATGTTTGCAAAATTGAGAAACAAAAATGAGATTGTGTTTAATATGAGGGGCGCATAAAACATCATCGAGTGTAAATGTGGTAGTATTAAAAGTAAGCATTGTGGAACAAGTATAAGTTATAGAAAATCCTTTACCATCACCGATGATGATATCTTCGTCGTCGCTATAAGAGTTATGAAGAGACAAATTCTGAAGATCAATGATGATGTGATGGGAGGCGCCATAGTCGATAATCCAATTGGGCTGGCTAGTCGTCGGAGTAGTTAGAAGATTTGCCTGAGGCTAGTGTGACGGAGCAGGGAGGCAAGGTCGAGACCGACAAATTTTAGTAGAGTATTTGACTTTATCACATAGTTGGCAGACTATTGAATCTCGAATTTTGATGATGAAATCAATTGATGGATTAATTGATTTAATCTATATTATTGAGTTAAGTATGCAGGATTAACTATGATAGCTTGAAGATATAAAGCAAGTCTATCGGAGTCAAGTTCGATGGGTGTTCGAGGGTCTGAAGATTCGTCGGAGATGCTGTCGGAACCAATTGAGAGGAAATCGAGGACTTGTCGGAGTTTTCGGAAGTCCGCCTAAGAGATCGTCGAAAGTTCCCGGAGATCATCGAAAAAGCTCGGCTACTCGCTGAACTCGCCACAAGATTGGGAGCCCACTAGGAGTCCATCGGAAGAAATCCGAGGGTGTATCGGAAGATCACCGGAAGATCACCGGAAGGAAACTCGACATTGTCGATTATAAGATCTGCTTAGGACTATATCTTAACTTTGTAGTTTGCATGTAATTAGGGTTAAGATTAAGAGTTAATCCTATAATTTGGTTAGGGGCCAACTTGTCACGGACTTAGTTGGTTTTGCCTAAGTCGTGCGGCACCCTTGCGTGTCCGTCCATAAAGGTCAGCCTCCTCGAAGCCTCCCATTGTCCCTTAGGACCAACAAAAGAGAGAACGGGTTAGAGAGAACGTCTCAATCGGGATCCACAAGCAAACATCTTCGAAAAACACTTCATAGACAATGCAAATTACAAACAGACTTTACAAGCTCTGAACAGTTGCACAACAAAGGGTAAAATGGTCCATTACAGATCAAAGATCTCTCGCACGTGTCCACATGACATAACCTTTATTTACAAGCCTAAAGAGGCCACCAACCCAACTAAAATGAGACTATTAAGCCTTCGGCTGCCCCTCTACATGCTGTACAAGGCATGAACATGCTAAAAGACACGGACATACATAAGCATTACATCAAACATCTTGTTTAGAAGTTTGTACATGACATTCTCCCCCACTTATTCCTTTGACGTCCTCGTTGAAGCCTTTGTCGACACTGCAACTCCTCGCCTTTGCTGAGTCTTCAATCTTCTGCTCCAGCTACAATGCGTCTCTTGGCTCCTAGTTGCTCTCCGCTGTTGTTTTT
>NW_008991768.1:260807-274256 GCF_000313855.2 Musa acuminata subsp. malaccensis
CCTTACTATCAACCGGGTCCCTGCACCGAAAAGGTTAACAAGAGAAGAACTTCGGGAGCGATCTGCGAAGGGGTTATGTTGGCATTGCGATGAGCCGTGGAGCCGCGAGTATCGCTGTAAAAAAGGTAGACTTCTTATGATTGAACCAGTAGAAGAAGAGGTCATTGAACATCTAGAAGAAAGTCTTGAACATGAAGAAGAAGATATGGAAGAAGAGCCACAACCGACCGACATTACGGTACACGCACTAACCGGCTACTCAAATCCGCAAACGATGAAAGTTGGAGGCCTTCTCAAACAACAGCCGATCACTGTTCTCATCGACACGGGTAGCACTAATAACTTCCTGAATAGTAAGGTTGCTGCTCGGATGGCACGGCATATTGAAGGTTGCAGCAAGTTCGATGTAAAGGTTGCCGACGGCAGAATCCTAAAGTGCGACCAAAGATGCCCGCAGGTGAAATTATTACTGCAAGACCAAGAAATTATCATCGATTTCTTCCTCCTACCAATCGATGACTATAAGGCAGTGCTTGGTATAGAATGGCTGACTACACTAGGTGATGTCTCTTGGAACTTTTCTAAATTAATTATGAAATTCTACTGTAAGGGCAAATAGATCATCCTACGCGGGAAGCGCGGAAGCAACGTTACCACTGTTTCGACCCAACGAATGGAGAAAGTTTTACACAAGGTAAATGGTGACTTTTTGATGCACCTCCAGCAGCAACCAGAGGGGAAGAAAATAGAAATTGAAGATCAAAATCTTGCCCAATTGCTTACTGAATTTGCCGACATATTTGCTGAACCGCGCGGTCTTCCTCATTCTCGGCAACATGACCATCGAATTCCAATCCTTCCGGGCAAGCCACCAGCGAACACTCGACCGTACCGATATCCTCACCTCCAGAAAGATGAAATTGAAAAGATCGTAAAGGAGATGCTTGAAACAAGGGTGATTCGGCCAAGTTACAGCCCCGATTCATCACCGGTGCTACTTGTACGCAAGAAGGACGGAACTTGGCGGATGTGCATCGGCTATCGAGCTTTAAATGACATCACCGTTAAGGACAAGTACCCAATACCAGTGGTGGATGAACTTCTTGATGAATTGAAAGGAGCTCGAGTCTTCACGAAGTTGGACCTCCGATCTGGTTACCACCAAATTCGGGTATGTGACGATGACATTCCAAAAACTACATTTCGCACACATGATGGCCATTATGAATTCTTGGTAATGCCTTTTGGACTCACTAATGCTCCTTCAACCTTTCAAAGTCTCATGAACGATATTTTTCGGAGCTTTCTTCGTAAATTTGTGCTGGTATTTTTCGATGATATTCTCGTTTACAACCCTTCTCTTGAGACTCACTTTCAGCATTTACGGATTGTTTTGACGATCTTTCGGGAGAATACTCTTTTTGTTAAGCAACCAAAGTGCAGCTTTCTCCAGCAAAAAGTAGAGTACCTTGGGCATATAATATCAGAAGAAGGAGTGGCGGTAGACCCAACAAAAATTGAGGCAATGCAAGGCTTGCCGAAACCTATAAACGTGAAATTACTACGGGGGTTCCTTGGACTAACGGGCTATTACCGAAAATTTGTTAAGGACTATGGGAAGATCAGTGCACCACTCACTTCTTTACTGAAAAAAGATGCTTTCCAATGGTCGGACCAAGCCTCTACTGCCTTCGACAAACTTAAAGCAGCCATGACCACGACGCCGGTGCTTGCGCTACCAGATTTCAATAGACCCTTCATCATTGAGGCCGACGCATCTGGAGTCGGAATTGGAGCCGTTCTCATGCAAAATGGTCGACCACTCGCATACACTAGCAAGACATTATCTCCCTCCCATCAAAACATGTCAGTATATGATAAAGAGATGCTTGTCATTGTACACGCAGTAACGAGGTGGAGACCCTACCTGATCCGCCGACGATTTCAAATTAAAACTGACCATAAAAGCCTCAAGTACTTTTTGGAGCAAAAGATATCATCCCCTGAGCAGCAAAAATAGGTAACCAAATTTCTTGGATTTGATTATGAAATTATTTACAAAAAGGGGAAAGAAAACGTTGTTACAGATGCACTCTCACGGCTACCTGAACAAGCTAAGGTTTCAGCCATCTCCCTTCCTACCACCGGTCTCCTCGAGGACATTAGGGAAGAATGGAAGAAGGATCCAGAGATCAGCAACATCATAAAAAAATTGGAGGAGGATCCAAGTGCAATAGCCCACTACACCTGGGATTCGAGGGATCTACGCTACAAAGGTCGCATTGTGCTTATACCTGACTCTCCTTGCATTGCAATCATCTTGCATGAAATGCACTCCATACCTTCAGCAGGGCACTCTGGATTCCTAAGAACCTACAAAAGAGTGAAGCAAAATTTTTATTGGAGAGGGATGAAAAAAATTATTGCTAAATATGTGGCACAATGTGATGTATGTCAACAGCACAAGGGTGAAACTGTGGCAAATCCAGGGAAGCTACAACCACTACCCATACCAGACTCAGTGTGGACTGACATCTCCATGGACTTCATTGAAGGGCTACCATCTTCCAAAGGTAAAAGCACGATTCTCGTGGTGGTTGATCGACTTACGAAATATGCTCATTTTTGTGCTGTGAGAAATCCCTATACTGCTGCTAGTATTGCCCAGATTTTCATAGAAAATATTATTAAACTACATGGGATGCCAAGGTCCATCGTAAGTGATCGTGACAGGATCTTCACTAGTAAATTTTGGACCGAGTTATTTCAGTTACAAGGCACCAAACTCAAGATGAGCACAGCGTATCATCCACAAACTGACGGCCAAACAGAGGTGGTAAATAGGTGCTTAGAGACATACCTCCGGTGTTTCGCTAGCGATCGACCAAAAGAGTGGGCGAAATGGCTTCCCTAGGCCGAATGGTGGTATAATACTACATATCATTCATCTACAAAATGTGCCCCTTATGAAGCATTGTATGGTCGACCAGCCCCTGTGATTCCAAAGTATGTAATTGGCTCGGCCAAGGTAGATCAGGTTGACCAAGAATTGATTGATAGGGACAAACTCTTACAACTGTTAAAAGATAATCTCTCTATCGCTCAAGCCAGAATGAAGCAGCAAGCCGACACACGACGAAGTGAAAGAGAATTTTCAGTGGGAGTTTGGGTTTATCTTCGCTTACAACCATACAAACAACTCTCTATCAACACTCGAGCCTCCATGAAGCTATCCCCACGTTTTTATGGGCCCTATCAGATCACAGAGCGTATTGGAGCCGTGGCGTACAGACTTAAATTACCTGAGGATGCCAAAATTCACCCTGTCTTCCACGTATCATGCCTAAAGCCCAAGTTGGGAGAACACGAGTCACCCCAGATCCAACTGCCCAACACAACTGAGGATGGAGTTATTCAAGCCCAACCACAAGCCATCCTCGATCGCAGGATCGTGATGCGTCGCCGACATCCCTCTACTGAAGTACTAGTGCATTGGAATAATCTACCACTTGAAGACGCCACATGGGAACCATATGAGGAGCTGAAGACCCGGTTCCCTGAGTTCATGGAATCTCAGCCTTGAGGACAAGGCTGATTTGAAGAGGGCGGGTTTGTTAGGACTTTAGCTAGGAGAGTCCTAATTGAGAGGGACATTCTGTTAGGACTCTATTAGGACTCTAGCTAGGAGAGTCCTAATTGAGAGGGACATTCTGTTAGGACTCTGTTAGGACTCTAGCTAGGAGAGTCCTAATTGAGAGGGACATTCTGTTAGGACTCTAGCTAGGAGAGTCCTAATTGAGAGGGATATTCATGTAGGAGGTTTTTTCTTAGAGAAGAATTAGGAGTTGTAAGGGAATAGGAGTCTTGAGTAGGAGTCCTATTAGGAGTTAGTTAGAAGTAAGAGTCTTAAGTAGGAGTCCTATTAGGAGTTAGGGTTTAGAAGCCCTATAAATAGCCATGTATTCCTTCTCTTTTCTTAAACAATAGATGAATCTTTTCTGCAGCTTTTGAACAGCAACTTGGAGGGAGGAACCCCTATAAAGTTCCAAGGAGGCCGATCCCCTAAAGACATCAACCCCAAGTTTAGAATCTGCAAGGGTTCTAACAGTTCCTTGTACAGTTTATTATACTTTCTATTAATACAACTCAACTACCAAGGTTATATAGTTCAACTTATAGCATCTATTCACATGAATTTCTATTACTTGTCTTTGTAAAGATGCAAATTCACATGAAATTCTAGACTTTTCTCTGTAGGGATTTAGAGTACTAATTTATATAAAACTAATGATGTATTATGGTTTGGGTTTGGCTTCAAAATAGATAAACCATGAATAATTTTGATGGTCTGCAGGTTTCTGATGTGCAAACAACAACATTAGGTGTCTGCACGTATCCAAGGAGCCCAGCACTAGCTCTGGGTTTAATAGCAGCAGTGGCTCTTATGATAGCTCAGGCCATCATAAATACTGTGTCTGGGTGTATTTGCTGCAAGAAGTATCCAAATCCATCAGACACCAACTGGACAATAGGGTTGATCTCCTTTATTGCTTCTTGGTAAGTTGCGAACCTATATGTTGATTTGTAAGACTGCATTTATTTATACAATATGAAATGTTTGAGCCTCTTGTAAATTATTATTTTTAATTAAGGTAATTATTGGCACCTTTTTTACTACTACATATACAAAGACAATTCTGGAGCTACATGTTTCTAGGAGTTTAATGCACTACTGGTTCTTTATGCTAGTTAGATTTATTGAGCTTCTTTTGTTTCATTCTTTTTCTAATATACAAGTAAACCAAAAGTAAATTAGAAGTCTTACTGAGATTTGGTCAGGTGGCTGAATTTTGCATATCTATCTTTGTAAGTCACTGTAATTGCCCCATAAAAAAAAGGATTGAATATGAATGTACAAGGAAATGAGTCTGGCAGAAATTTCAATTCATCGTGACAACTGAGGTGGCAGAAATAGGAAAAGACAGTACAAAATGAATAAAATTTAAACATTTATCTGCCGTTCTATGACAGTCGCATTCCATGTTGACGTAATAGAGTTGACAATGTTCCATCCCAACCTCATGGTGTTTCTGTGTGCCTTGGATGTGCACATTATAATGCTTTTTTACTGTTGAATCATTTGTTAGCTTTGCTATCATGATTAGACATGAAATGCCTTGGTTGGAGATTTGCGGCATCTAGAAATTCAAGAAGGGTTCAAGGATGGGATGCGCTTAACTGTTTATAGGCTCTCAGATTTATATAGTCTATCAAGAAATTTAAACAATATCATAGTTGGCAAATATAAGTTATTTAGTTTTTAGAGTGAAAATTTGGTTTTTCTGTTCATCAAACTACCCTTGTGGATTGTTCACCAAGGCTCAATCCAAAAACCATGACACTTTACTAGAGAGATTCTGCATCTGTGAAGAATGTACGGTATGTAAGGTACTGTCTAACGGAGCTCCCCATTGACGACAACCATAGAAGTCGTGAAATACATAGTGATGGGACACAAATGGTGCTGAATTGATGGATGATGATGCTTCAGTTTTGGGCTTATTTATATAATATATCAGTGGAAAAAGGGTTAAAGCATACATGTGGTGCTTTAAATGCTAAAGAGAAAGAAATCGAAGAGCTTAGCCATCTTGATATATTCTCAAATTTGTTTGTTGGCTGCCTTCTTGGAGTGAATTAATGTATGCTGCTTTATACCTTTTTTTAATTTAAATCTATCTCTAGGTTTTCATTTTGGGAACTTACTATCATTTGCTTTTCCTAATTCATGCAGGGTTACTTTTATAATAGCCTTTGTTCTACTGTTGTCTGGTGCTGCCCTAAATGACCAATGGGGGCAGGAAAGGATGTACTTTGGCGAATACTGCTATGTTGTCAGGTCTGGAGTATTTTCAGGAGGGGCAGTCCTATCTCTTGCAAGTGTTGCCCTGGGGATCGTTTATTATGTTTCATCATCTTCCCCAAAGAATATGCAGCCATGGAGTCCACAGCAAAATCAAGGCATCGCATTGGGCCAGCCTCAAATTCCACCTCAGGTTCAGACCACCCCAGTGTTTGTACACGAGGATACCTATATTCGGCAGCAATTTCCATGAAGGTGTTGGTTGCTAGTTATGCTTGATCATTTTCTGGTTCCTGCTCCTGTGGACTCTTGCTCTTTTATGATGAGATAGAAATGCAAATCCCCATGATCTGAAACTAGTTGGATTTTGGAGTTACCCTCCTACAGTGGTTCTGTATCGTTGTTGCATAAGGCTTGGACGAATCATACTGTGTCGTTGAATATTAGTCGTATTTTTATTTATCTTCCATGTGAAAGAGAAAGCTTAGTAACAGGTCATGCATTTTGGTTGCACTGAACTGCAAATATTTAAGTTGGAATGGTAACTTGTCGTTGGGGAATGAACAGGACCAAATTGCCGGCTTGAATTTTATCAATTCTCCTCGGAAGAAGAGGGCATCTTGCAGCATATGGTGTGTTCTGTGCCTTAAAATCTGGAGAGGTTATTATTTGAAAGATCATCCAACTGTAATCTGTGTCGATGTACGCAGAATATTAATGCAATATATCTGGTTAGACTTGTGGAAAAAAAGTAGTTTTGTGGTACAATATGCCTGCAAGTTTCTTGTGTCTTACAAAGCTTAATGGGTTTTGCACAACTAGCATTTGCGTGTTGTGGCATTCTTGGAATGTCCTTGGAGTTGTAAGTTGTTGGTATGTTCTTTTACTTTGTTGTTCTCCTTTCCAATCTCCATCTAACCTTCAGTTATTTCATGTGATCTGATGTTGCCTTGTGCTTGCCATACCTTTCAAACAGTTAAACATGAATTGCTTGTGCTATTGACGGAGATGTGTTTGATGAAATGCTTAGAATTGTACATATTGATGGTTTTCTGATTAGTTCGTATTCAAGGATTGGTTGTAAAGTGTTGATAGTTGTACTAAATACTAATGATATGAATTGTATATTATAATTCTAATTGATAATGTATTAAAGTTAAGAGGGTGATCAAATTGTATATTGAATGGAATACAATGGATTTCACAGCTTGGCTGTCACATTATATCAGCACATTTCATCACCAAAATCAAATTTTAGCCGCTATAAATGATTTGTAAATTATATTATTTATTAATTTGATATAATAAGTCATTTATTTGCTAACTTTATCAATATCTTTTAATTCTGCTTCTGTTTTTATATTGCAATTTTTATCAAGAACCGGAAATCTCACATGAACAATATAAACCGTCGGATCGAACTCCTCCCCCCCCCCTCTCAATCCCCACCGTGCGTGTCATCACATCACCGTATCGGCCTCAAAGGTCGTGACTTCAGTCGTGGGATGATGCAACCCTTTCCCCGTGGACGGAGTTATTTTGTCCGCGCCATTTCCGAACCCCCATCGGAAAGCGATCGTGGACGAGGGCAGCGCAACCGCGATCCAAACACTGGTGAGCGGCAGAATCCATTCTTCCTCCCTCCCCTTTTCCACTTTGGTTCATCGTGTTTCGGTTCTGTTTCCTCGATCGATCGCTTCCTCGCTGGATCCTGCTATCCTTATCCCCATCGTTCGTCGAGGGGTTGATCTCTAGTTGCAGCGAAAACTTTCTCCCTTCCTACGTGGTGCGTTGGTGATTTCTTTTGGTGAGCTTTGATCTTTTTAGTCTTTTTTTCTACTTGAGATCCGCTACAATATTCGATTTTGTGCTTGTCGTTTCATTCTTGCATCTGTTGCATTCGAAAGGCGTCGCCTTTTTGGATTGATTCGTAGAGTTTCATTCTGATATATTCATCACTCCATCTTTCTACGTAGTGCATTGGTGATTTCTGTTGGTCAGATTTGATCTTCTTTACAGTTTTCTTCTCGATCCGCCGCAACCATCGATTTTATGCTATGATTTCGTCTCTTGAACCCATTCCGTTCTAAAGGGGTCGTCTTTTTGTGTTGAGCTGTAGATTTAGTATCATTCTGATACATTGATCATCGGTTTGGGACGGGAAAATAATCAAGGAACATGGACTCAATGCCGCTTGGCATCTAGATTGCTGGATCATATTAAATTCGGCCTCATAACTGTAGTTTCCATGAAACTTCTTATTTATGTATATTGAAATGGTCATGAGAAATTATGTTTCTAGCACATATGTAACGTTTGAGCCTTGTATTTGTCACAGTATGGCTTCCGCTATTTTAACGACGGGTTAACGTTGGTTTTAAGATGGAAAATTAAGTGTGATTAAAAGCAGCCAAAAGCATCTCTAAAAAGCCTTAATTTGTTTGATAGTCCATGGAAATTTTGAACATTGTTACATTCCTGATAAATTTGCAAAAGCACCTCTATATCTTGACTACTCTAGTTGATATGCCGTTCAGTAATGATGATAGTATTTTCCTGTCTGCTTTTTCTTTTACTTTAATGTGTTATTTTTTAGTTCAGATTTATAACCATGCGTGAAGACGATTCTTCTTCAAGAATTAGAGACTTTCTTACCAATCCACCCATACTTTTAGTCTCCACCATCAGGATTGGTATCAACCCTTCAACTGTCGTTGTTAAACAAGGATCCATGGCCGAAATCATTGTCCTTGAATGTGTGTTTGTAGCCTGAGGTGCCATTGTACATAAACCAGCTATTCCGCATATTATCGTTGGCAAGAGTTTGTTGTTGGAACATATGGTTTTTTTTTGTCATATTATCATGTTGGAGTAAGTTCTTCGATTTGTGTAGAACCAGATTTGGTTATTCTTTATGTGGATTATGCATCTTCATCGGTTGTGTTAGCTCGGTTCTTTGTATAGAACGCATGTTCTTTGACAAGCAGACAGAAGGAACACAAACTATTTGTGTTTTAACTAATCTGATACAAAGAACGCATGTTCTTTGACAAGCAGACAGAAGGAACACAAACTACTTATGTGTTTTAACTAATTATCTGCACAATCATGTTCCTCAAGCTCATGATGTTTTGTAATTAGCTCACTGAGGATGATAATTCATTGTTTCTGCAATGGGTGTCTAATTGTTGATGGCATTCTCAAGCTGCTGAACACAGAGCTTGATTGTACTAATTCACTGAGCATATCATTTGGCAACAATTGAAGAACAGTGCCAATAGCTGCTTAATACCAACTAATTGACATTTTAACAACACATGTCATGAGTCCATGGACTACTAATTTCTATCCTATCAACTCTTTACCAAACCTGCACAGAGATCACCATCGCTGCCCATCTCCACCACAACACCAGCTGCGGATGAATGCGAAATCCTTGGAGCACCACATCTTTTAAACAGCTTGAGCAATTAGGTTTCCTGAAGCTAATTTGACGGCAACAAGTAATAATAAAAGGTAGTCGTTTTGGCAGTGCCGGAAGTAGCAGTTGCTTTTGTGGTGGGGGGGGGGGGGGGGGGGGTTTGTTTGGGAATTTGATGGATTGCAGTGGTGATGTTCTCTCCATTTGCTGAATAAACTTGCGTAGGTGACGGATATAATCTGGATACAGCTCATAAGGTTCCTTTGCTAGTTTCCAAGGCCACGGTCCTCTTAAAAAAAGGTTCAGACAAAATAGGACAGTTGCTGGAAATATTCTTAGCAATTCGTCTGACAATTGCATCTTTCTTTCTTGAAAAAGTCCATTAGCTCAAACAAGATATAATGAGGGTGGAATGGTTGTAGGAAACTTTTTACACCAAGTTGCCACGCACAACGGCCAAAAGATTAGAACAATCGCAATCAGATCTTTCATTTCCATCTGGATGGAACGAAGCAAGTCATTCATCTTTGGGAGGACAAAATCAAATAAAAACAAAGGACTTACATGGATCATTGACCTTTTTTATTATATTAATATTCAGCATAGATACAAGCGTGAGCCATTTAGTAGCTGCAATTGCTAACTTATAGAAGATATAAGATAGAAATTAGGCTGTTGTCAAAAGGTTGAAGGCATAGAGGTCTGATGTAGAAGTGTGATGTTAGTTTCAACTATATGTCGATGTTTGCGTTCGGTAGAGCTAACTAATTGGGGAGTATGTCGGGATGACTTGAGGTGTTGTATATCACAAGCTGAGAGACAGGATGTCAGGGCTTGATATTCACCTCCACCATCGGAGTAAACTGTTTTTATTGTAGACTTAAGGTAGTTCTCGATCAACTTTGGAAAGTTGGTAAAGATTATGAAAACTTCATATTTATGATGAAGATGATATAATCATGCATATTTAGTGAAATAATCTATAAAAATGACATAAAATCTGAATATATCAAAAGAAATGATTGGATCAGGGTCCCAAACATCGGTATAAATAATTTCAAACGGTTTAGAGCAGGATATGAAGGATGTGCCAAAGGGCTATCTATGACTTTTATTGCTAAGACATGCATTACAATGATAGAGCTACTTGATTTAAAAATGGGAAGAGAGTAACGAAAAAGTAGTTTCTGTTGGATAAGGGATGAGGGATGACTAAGATGACGATGCCACACATCAATTGGAGCTGCAATTGAAGAGTGAATAGTCGGCTGGGTTAGTTATGGAGCTGACGACCATTCTAAATATTACCTCTATTCGACCCTTGGACTAAGGATGCCCCCGTGCTCAAGTCCTTAACAAGAAAAGAATCAAGAAATAATTCAATTGAAGTATTATCGTGTTTGCAAAATTGAGAAACATAAATGAGGTTTCGTTTAATATGAGGGGCACATAGAACATCATCGAGTGTAAAGGTTGTAGTATCAAAATTAAGCGTCGTGGAACCATTATGAGTAATAGGAAGTCTTTTACCATCACCGATGATGATATCTTCATTCTTGTCATAGTTGTTGTGGATAGACAAGTTCTGAAGATCAGAGGTGATGTAATAAGAGGCGTCAGAGTCCATAATCCAATTGGGTTAGCTAGTAGTCAGAGTACTTATGAGATTCGCATGAGGCCACTATGACGAAGTAGGGAGTTGGGGTTGAGACCAATAAATTTTTGCGGAGTGTCTGATTTTATCATACAGTTGTCAAACAACTCTTTGTTGGCTTGTGAGGGCAAGACACTAGGGCTGATGGTTATTAGAGTTGCCATTTTACGAGAAATGTTAATGATGAGGATAAGGGGGGCTTTGCTTGGGACCCATAGGGTCAAGAGACATCTTGGCCAAACCTTTATTGACGTTTTTATTGTACTAGTTGCTCTTCCTCTTAGACTTTTGATTGACTTGAGCTGTAATGGTCGATCGGGATAATTTGTCCTCGTACTTTAAATATATCTCATAGTCATTCAACTTGTCATAGAGTTCTTCAAATGATATTGGTGAGTTGTATGCTTGAATTCCAGTTGCCAATTCCTTGTACTTATCTTCGAGGCCATTAAGGGTATGGATGATGACTTCTTCGTCATATACAGAATGACCTATCAAAGCAAAGTCATCGATGATAACTTTGATATTTTGTAGATAATCAACAATAGTACTTCCCTCTTATTTTGTTTTCATTAGACTGGATAGAAGACTGAGCTTGCGAGTATGTGAACGATTCACTAAGGTTGTTTGCAGCTTATACCATGCTTCTACAGTAATCGCACATGAAGATATCAATGGGGCGATGGATCCAGCAACTAAGGCTTCAATAGCTTGGAGGATGAGACGATCTTGACGTAACCATAGTTTATGAGTTGGATTTGGTACTGGATTGGGTTCTCCGATGATGTTGATCATGGCTAGTGGACAACTGAGAGAGCCATCGACATAGCCTAGTAAGTCGTATCCAAATAGGAGATTAGAAAACTGGGCCCATCAGGATGCGTAGTTGCCACCTTTTGATAACTTGAAAGGGATTAGCATGGCAATATTGATGGAGATAAGTCCTATATGTGGAGAAGTACTATGATTCCTTGTTGATATAGTAACTAAAATGTCAGAAAAAGATAATGAAGACATCCTAAGGATGTGTACTGATCCAAGGGCTCAAGATGGGAGTTTTGGTTGAGTAGTGGTTGTTGAATCTCGGATTTTGATGATTAAGTCAATTGTCATTTGTTATCTAATCTATATGTTGAGATAAGTGTGCAGGATTAACTACGATGAAAGTAAGATATGCAGCAGGAGTTGCGCCGGAGTCAAGACAATGATCACGTTGGGAGTTCGAGAGTTCAACGGAAGTTCGGACAGTCGTCGGAGGTTCTACGGGAACAAATCCGAGAAGTCCATGAGCTTGCCAAAGAAGCTCGTCGGAACTCGCCAAGTGGATCGTCGCAAGTTCAGGAGTTTGCCGGAAGTCCGCAGGAGCATCACCGAGGGTTCATCGGATGATCGACGGAAGTTCGCCGGAAGCTCGCCGGAAGAAGTGATTGACGCACTGGAGCAAGTTGCAGTAAATTTCTTAGGAAATATCGTAGTTAGCACAATGATTAAGTTGGAAATGGGAGGTCATCCCATTAACTTAATCTTGGGGCAATTGGGCCCCTGAAAAACCCAAATTGGGCCGAATGGATCAACCCATTCGGGCCCTGATTTCTGCCAAGCGGTTGAACCGCCCAAGCCAGGAGGTGGCACCGCCTGGACTCAGTCACCGAGCGAGATTGGGCGGTGCAACCGCCCCTGACATGAGGTGGCACCGCTTGAGCTCGGTCTTCGAGCTCTGGCAGGAGGTGCAACCGCCTCAATCAGGAGGTGCAACCGCCATATCCCGGAATTCCGGGAATTGACAGTTTTGAGCTTCAAATTCAAACTGGGTTAGGGCCTATAAATACCCCACCCTTTCAGCACTAAAAGGGCACCCAAAAACCACCGAAATTCTGATTTTACATTGTGATTTTAGAGCTCAAAAGTGTTGTATGAGTTGAAAGTTCTTCTTCCTCTTTTCTTCCAAGTTCTAATCTGTTAAGAGAGGAGAGAAAATTCTGTAAGGGTTGTCTCCTAAGCCCGTCAAAAGGAGTGAAACTGTAAAATGGTGGTTGGCCTTCGCCTATTGAAGGAAGGCCTCTAGTTGATGTCGGTGACCTCGTCGATGGAGGAAGCCAAAAGTGGAGTAGGTCAAGATTGACCGAATCACTCTAAATCTCGGTTTGCATTTACTTTGAGCATATTATCTTTACTGCAAATCTCCTCAAAAGCTTACTGCTTTCTGCGCATATATGATCGGGTTTCAAGCTTTGCACTTTCCAAATCAGCATTTAGACGTAAATCGTTTTTATCGTACGAACATCATATTTCAGTTTGCGTTTACGCTCTGATTTCTATCTTAACTGCAAACTGCCTTTATATCTTTGCTTTAACTGCATCTTTCTTGGTTACAAGTTAAAGTGATTTACGAATCGAATTTTCTACCGAAATCGCTCTTATCATGCGAACGCGATTTTAATCGTCGAAAGTTTTCTGCTGCACTAATTCACCCCACCCCCTCCCCCCCCCCCTCCCTCTTAGTGCTCTTGA
>NW_008991768.1:279737-302743 GCF_000313855.2 Musa acuminata subsp. malaccensis
GCTTACTGCTTTCTGCGCATATACGATCGGGTTTCAAGCTTTGCACTTTCCGAATCAGCATTTAGACGTAAATCGTTTTTATCGTACGAACATCATATTTCAGTTTGCGTTTACGCTCTGATTTCTATCTTAATTGCAAACTGCCTTTATATCTTTGCTTTAACTGCATCTTGCTTGGTTACAAGTTAAAGTGATTTACGAATCGGATTTTCTACCGAAATCGCTCTTATCGTGCGAACGCGATTTTAATCATCGAAAGTTTTCTGCTGCACTATTTCACCCCCCCTCTTAGTGCTTTTGATCCTAACAATGGTCGGTGGGTTGAAGGTGTGGCCTACGATTGGAGAAGCACACCCGCTGGAGGAAGAGATGGTTGTCCTCGCGATGAAGAGTAGAATATAGGTGAGCACCAAGTTAGTCGAGAGCACAAGAGCTGTTGGTTGAAGATCTAGAATATTTCTACTTGTATTTATTAAAGAGACCTTTAAAGCAATCAATTCCTTATTATTGCTCACTCGGAGTGACAGCATGTCTCTTTTGATTGAGAACTCTAATTCTAGGAGTGATTCCTTTTAATCACTTGATGGAACATAATAGCTTATGATAACATAAACAAGGCTAGTCAATTTGTTTAAAGGTCATCAGCCAAAATTCTATACAGCAGGTATCACAGCTAAACTTCTTTTTTAGTGCCAAAGAACCGTTCTAGTTGTTGGTCCAGTCTACGTGGGCTTGGACAATTGGGTCTTTTGATCAATTCAATAATTAAAAAGAAAAAAAAAAGAAAGGCATGCAATTGAGGGCAACGGTGGCGCACAGCAAGAGGAAAGAATAGAGAGAAAAAAGAGAGAAAAATAGGTTTTTGAGTTTTTTACTTGACGATTAGTGGTTAAACGTTGTCAATTTTGACCCAAATTTTATACGGAGAATTCTTGTAGTAAACTCTACAATCCTAATGGTATTGATTTGCATTTTTTCTCTGAGGTACTTTCCTGCTATACCTATTCTGTGAGACCTAAAATTATCTTTTCATGAAATCCATTTTTGGTAGTGATGATAAGTTAATGTTGAGCCAAGATCTATATTCTTGATGTTATTGTGATCCTTTGGTTATTCTAGAGAAGATTTACTATAAACCTGTTATAATTACTATTGATAGTGGAAGTTTGAGGTGGACTACGATCCCGTGGTTTTTCCCGCATTGGGTTTTTCACGTTAAAAATTTGGTCTCACTGTGTGATTGATTTATTGCTCTACTGTTTATGCTGTTCTGGTTAATATGTGCTTTTGATAACAAGTTGATATTTTGATGAGGAACCCATTTTGATACACAAAGAGGGAAAAGAATTATTTCGCTTTAACAGGTTTTTCCCAACAAGTGGTATTAGAGCAACATGTTGTTTGGTACTAGTTTTTTTTCTTGTGTGATTGAAATGAAGTCAGATAGTATAATTAAATTGAACTCATCAAATTATTCTACTTGGAGGCGTATGATATAAGATTTGTTCTATTGCAAAGATTTGTATAAGTCCATTAAGATTAAAGATAAACATTCTACTATGGACGATAAGGAATGATAAGTTCAATATAGAAAAGCTATTGCCCATATTAGAAGATGGATGAATATAAATTTGCATGAGCATATTTCTAATGAAACCAGAGCTGATGTTGTTTAGCAAAGGTTAGAAAACCTCTTTGTAAAAAAGACAGTGGGAAATAGAATTTCTCTCATCAGAAGACTTGTAAATTTGAAATATAAAGATGGTGGTAACATTGTTGAGCATATAAGCCTATTTCAGAGTCTTGCAAACAATCTGATTGCTATAAAAATAAATATAGATAATGAGATGCAAGGATTATTACTTCTCAGCTCTTTACTAGAAAGTTGGGAAACATATGTGGTGACAATTTGTAACTCCATGCCAGAGGAAACTCTAACTATAGATATGATTAAAGGCAGTTTGCTAAATAAATATGCTAGAAGGAAAGAACATGGTGAATATTCTTCTGGTGCATTTATTACTGAAAAACAAGAAAGACGTGGAAGAAGTCATAGCAAAAATCCATATGGTTATAGAGGAAGATTCAAGTCTAAAAGAGATATCAAATGTTTCCACTATAACAGGTCAGGTCACATAAAGAAAGAGTAGGTTTTGTAAGTGAGAACATAATGAAGGAAGAAAAATGAGAAAGAGACAAATACAATTACTGCTGAAGGTGATATCATTATTGTTTGTGATGACGGTTGTGTCAGTCTTGCAGGTCAGGACAATAACTGGGTAATTGACTCCGATGCTTTATTTCATGTTACTTCTTATAGTGATTTCTTCATATCTTACACTGCTGGTGATTTTGGTAATGTTAGAAAGGGAAACAATGGTACATCAAAGATTGTGGGTATTGGAGATATTTGCTTGGAGACTAGTATTGAGAGCAAATTGATACTCAAAGATGTCAAACATGTTCCAGATATTCGTCTTAACTTAATATCTATAGGTAGACTTGCTGATGAGGGATTTACACACTATTTTGGTGAAAGCAAATGAAAATTCACTAAAGGTTATCTAATTGTGGCAAGAGGAAAGAAGTTTAACTCTTTTTATGTAATGGAAGCTAAGCTACACAAAGGAGAGATTAATGCAATTTAGAAGGGTGGAAGTATAGATCTTTAGCACAAGAGGCTTAGTCATATCAGCGAGAAGGAACTTCATATTGAAGCTTGCAAGGAAACTTTGTAGATGAAAAAGTTTCTATATGAATTAGGCTTGAAGCAGGAAGGATATACTATTTACTATGACAGTCAAAATGTCATTCATCTCTTCAATAATTCAACATATCATTCTAGACCCAAGCATATTGATGTGAGATATCACTGGATTCGTGATGTGCTTGAGATGAAAGAATTACAGTTGGAAAAGGTGCATACCAATGAGAATGAATCTAATATGTTGACAAAGTCTTTGATAAGACCCTAAAGTCTTATCGTAGGCTCTGATACCAATTGATAAGACCCTAAAGGTCTTATCGTCACTCTGATACCAAATGATAAGACCCTAAAGTCTTATCGTGGAAGAAAGGGAAGAAATGAGGATGATAATGATCGCTTCGAGGGGATCGGCCTCCTTGATCGCTTCGAGGGGATCGGCCCTCCTTGATCTCTTCGAGGGGATCGGCCCTCCTTGATCACTTCGAGGGGATCGACCTCCTAGGGTTTAGCCACAGAGTGGAATAACATTTCATTGATTGATTGATTCAAGAAAGGGTTACATCACTATTTATAGAGTTCCACCCAAAGTCCATCAGGACTTGAACTCTAATAATAAATAAATATTAAATAAATCTATACTTGACTCTAACTGAGCTAAATCGACTCAATAAACAACTGAACTAAACAAACTCAATAAACATTATTCAAAAACTTAGAAAAAGGGTCCTAACAATTCCTCCCTCTTCAAATCAGTCTTGTCCTCAAGGCTGAGCAACATCAATCTCGGGGAGCTTCTCTTTCAGCACTTCAGTCATAGCCTATCTGTAACGCATCACAACCCATTGATCAAGTAAGTATGGTCTCCACTTTTTAACAGTATAAGCAATAAGTCGGTCTTTCAGTGTAGTAATCATTGCAAAAAACTCCTGGCCTTTACTATCACAAGTTGAAATCCGTCCATCAATGATCTTTACTTCGAATATGTCACATCCTTCAATATGGTGGGCTAGTTGGGCTACAACTTTCCTGTCCATAAAATTATTAGTACTACCTATATCAATCAAAATAGTGACAGGCTGATGCTTCAAAGTTCCTCTGATTTTCATAGTTTTTGGGTTAGCATAGCCAGCCAATGCATGCACTGTATGTGTGATGGCTTCAATATCTTCATCAGGTTCTACACCTTCATAATCGAAGTCCAACTCTTCTGCTTTTGGTTCCTCTCTAATTGGCTCAATCATCAGATGTTGCCCTTGTTTACATTGGTGCTCCATACTCCACTTTTCATCATAGTGCAAACCCCTTGCTGATCTTTCATTACTAATTTTTTTCTCATGTATATGTGCAAATGAGATCGCAGCTATCATAGTGCGAGGATGACGAGCCTTAACTTCACATCAGATCTCCGGATTAAGCCCTTCAATAAATGTATCCAAAAGTTGTCGTTCCGACCAATCTCTAGCTTGATTTGACAATCTTTCAAACATACTTTGATATTCCAACACTGTAGATGTTTGACGAATTTTGGCGAGCTGGCCATCAACATTCTTATATTCGGATGGGCCAAATCGAACAAGAAGCCCTCTTTTGAACTTCTCCCATGAAGGAACTCCGTAAACAGTTTCATACCAAGCGTACCATTGGAGTGCATCTCCATCAAGCTGGATTGAGGCTATTTCCATCTTGGATTCTTTTGGAGTTCTGTGAAAATTGTAAAAAATTTCTGCCCTAGAGATCAAATTAGTCAGATCTCCATCTTTCCATCTCGAAAATTCCACCTTCATGTGTAAGTAGTTTGTGTCACAATCTTGGGGCATTTTTCCTGTATTTTCAGATCTGTGCAACGTAGAACTTGAGCCTCCATTTTGGGAAAATTTGCTGAGGCTCTCTAGTAGGCTCTTTTTGAAATCATTAAGTGTTTCTTGCAATCGGTTCTCAATTCTGATTTCCAATGCTTCCATTTGTGCTTTCACCGAGTTATCAATGGCCATTGCGTAAGACTGCAAATCTGAAATCTCAACTCCTGTTTTTGGTGTCGGTCAAGGGCATCAACACTATCGATGCGAAGTTGCCGAGGAGATGGATGCCGAGGGCAATGCTGTAGTCATTGCGTTGGAGGAAGAGTTGCTGCCCTATTTCTATCGCTGCGTGCGGTGAGAGCGCCGGGTTTAGAAGGCGACTGCGTCGATGTGGCTGCAGCTGCTGCGACCCAAGGGGCGATCGCCGAGCAACGAGGTTGAGACTGTGCGGTTGGGGGCAGCGGAGGCAGCGATGGTGGCACGGTTGGGGGCAGCATCGCCAATGGTAGAAGTGATGAGGGGGTTGGTCTGCTGGTCGGGAAGCAGCGACCACAGTCCTTCTCGCTCGAGCAGGGTGGAGCAGCAAGGGGAAGTGGCGGCGGCCATTCTCACCCGAGCCAAGGGGAGCGGCGGCGATCGCCGCACAGTGGCTGGCAGCGGTGGTGGGTCGGCTGGAAGGCGACGACGCTCGAGGCACGGCTGCAATCGACGAGGGGCTACGACAATAGAGAAAGCTCTGTTTCTGCAACCACTGCAACGAGGGGCTACGGCAACCGGCGGCTGCGGTGGCATTGCCGAGGTTGAGGCTGCAATGGAAAATAGGAATCGATGGTGGCAGGCTGGGCGGCGAGCGACGTCGTTGCTGGCTGGGCAGCAGCGGCAACGGTGGTGGCAACCGGCGTTCGCAGCAACAAGAGGACCGACGACTGCTTCGCACCAGCAAGAGGAGGATTGCCTTGTTTCAGTCACCAAGGGGGCAGAGCAAGGGGGAGTGGCGACGATCGTTCTCGCCCGAGCCAGGGGGAGCGGCGGTTGGGAGGCGAGCGGCGATCGCCGCATGGTGGCTGGCAGTGGTGGTGGCTCGACAACGAAGGAGAGGGGTGGCGTTGAAGTGGCCGAGAAACAGCGGCGGCGGTAGAGGCAACCGGCGCCTACGGCAGCAAAGGGACCGGCGGCTGCTCTGGCTTTATCGCACCACAGAAACAGCGACGCCGACAGATCGCACGGCCGAAGCTGCAACCGAGGTAAGGCAGCGATGGCGGTGCGGCTAGGGCAGCATTGCCGACGCTAGAAGCGGCGATGGGTGGTCTGCTGGCTGGGAAATGGCAGTCGCGGCCCTTCTCGCTCGAGCGAGATGCGGGCAGCGAGGTCGCTGGCCGGGGGGGGAGGGCAGCGGCGATGGTGGTGGCTGTCGGCTGGGCAGCAGCGGCGGCGGGTGGGCTGGCCGGAAACAGGGGTCCGATAGGGGAAGCAGGGGTGGCAGCGGCTTCTTCTTCTTCCTCTTGCTTTTTTTTTTTTGTTTTCCAAAGATGAAGATAACTATAGCAAAGGGCAGCGACGACGCAAAGGATCCTTCTTTCACCCTTCTTCACATAATTTTTTTTTTTTATTGTCACGACAACAATACAGCGAGAACGCTAAGGATCACCGTTCTGATACCAAATGATAAGACCCTAAAATCTTATTGTAGGCTCTAATATCAATTGATAAGACCCTAAAGGTCTTATCGTCACTCTGATATCAAATGATAAGACCCTAAAGTCTTATCGTGGAAGAAATGGGAGAAATGAGGATGATAATGATCACTTCGAGGGGATCGGCCTCCTTGATCGCTTCGAGGGGATCGGCCCTCCTTGATCGCTTCGAGGGGATCGGCTCTCATTGATCACTTCGAGGGGATCGACCTCCTAGGGTTTAGCCACAAAGTGGAATAACATTCATTGATTGATTGATTCAAGAAAGGGTTGCATCACTATTTATAGAGTTCCACCTAGAGTCCATCAGGACTTGAACTCTAATAATAAATAAATATTAAATAAACCTCTACTTGACTCTAACTGAATTAAACCGACTCAATAAACAACTAAACTAAACAGACTCGATAAACATTATTCAAAAGCTTAGAAAAAGGGTCCTAACAGTCTTTACCTAAGAAAAAGTTTGAAGCATGTAGACAAAGAGCGGGCTTAATACAGCCCACCATATGAGCTGGAGGGGGAGAATTATTGGGTCCAACCCATATGTGGGCTTGAACAATTGAGTCTTTTGAGCCCAAATCAGCAATTAGAAAGAAAAAAATGGAAAATAAGAAAGGCATGCAATTGAGGGTAATGGAGAGAAGCAAACGCATGCAGCGAACGTGGTGGCGTACAACGAGATGAAAGAACAAAGAGAGAAAAAGGAGAGAAAAATAGGTTTTTGAGTTTTTTGCTTGACGATCAATAGTTAAACGTTGTCAGTTTTGACCTAAATTTTATGCAGAGAATCCTTGTAGTAAGCTTTAGAATCCTAACAGTGTTGATCTACAATTTATCCTCTCTGAGGTACTTTCCTGTTATACCCATTCTGTGAGACCTAAAATTTTTTTTTCATGAAATCCATCTTTGGTGGTGATGATAAGTTAATGTTGAGCCAAGATCTATGTTCTTGATATTATTGTGATTCTCTGGTTATTCTAGAGAAGATTTACTATAAACTTGTTATTATTACTATTGATAGTGGAAGTTTGAGGTAGATACGGTCCCGTGGTTTTTCCTGTATTGGGTTTTCCACGTTAAAAATTTGGTCTCACTGTATGATTGATTTATTGCTCTACCGTTTATATTGTTTTGGTTAATATATGCTTTTGATAACAAGTTGGTATTTTGACGAGGAACCCATTTTGATACACAAAGACGAAAAAAAATTATTTCGCTTTAATAGGTTTTTCTCAACAAGTGGTATCAGAGCAACAAGTTATTTGATGCTAGTTTTTTTTCTTGTGTGATTGAAATGGAGTCAGATTGTATGATTAAATTAAACTCATCAAATTATTTCACTTAGAGGCATATGATGGAAGATTTGCTCTATTGCAAAGATTTGTATAAGTCCATCAAGGTTAAAGATAAACCTTCTACTATGGACGACGAGGAATGAGAAGTTCAACATAGAAAAACTATTGCCTATATTAGAAGATGAATTAATATAAATTTGCATGAGCATATTTCTGATTAAACCAGAGCTGATGTTGTTTGGCAAATGTTAAAAAACATCTTTGCGAAAAAGACAATGGGAAATAGAATTTCTCTCCTTAGAAGACTTAGTAAATTTGAAGTATAAAGATTGTGGTAACATTGTTGAGCATATAAGCCTATTTCAGAGTCTTGCAAACAAGCTGGTTGCTATGAAAATAAATATAGATGATGAGATGCAAGGATTATTACCTCTCAGCTCTTTACCAGAAAGTTGAGAAACATATGTGGTGACAATTTATAACTCAACATTAGAGGGGACTCTAACTATAGATATGGTTAAAGACAGTTTGCTAAATGAAGATGCTAGAAGGAAAGAACAAGATTAAAATTTTTCTAATACATTTGTTACTGAAAAACAAGAAAGATGTGGAAGAAGTCATAGCAGAAATCCACATAGTTATAGAGGAAGATTCAAGTCTAGAAGAGATATCAAATGTTTCCACTATAACAGGTCAGGTCATATGAAAAAAGAGTTTAGGTTTTGGAAGCGAGAACAGAATGAAAGGAAGAAAAATGAGAAAGAGACAAATACAGTTGCTGCTGAAGGTGATATCATTATTGTTTGTGATGACGGTTGTGTTAGTCTTACAGGTTAGGACAGTAATTGAGTAATTGACTCTGGTGCTTCATTTCATGTTATTTCTCATGGTGATTTCTTCAGATCTTACATTGTTGGTGATTTTGGTAATGTCATAATGGGAAACAATGGTACATTGAAGATTATAGGTATTGGAGATATTTGCTTGGAAACCAGTATTGGGAGCAAATTGATACTCAAAGATGTTAGACATGTTCCAGATATTTGTCTTAACTAGATATCTATAGGTAGACTTGATGATGAGGGATTTACACATTATTTTGGTGAAAACAAATGGAAACTCACTAAAGGTTCTCTAATTGTGGCGAGAGGAAAGAAGCTTAACTCTTTTTATGTCATGGAAGCTAAGCTACATAAAGGAGAGATTAATGCAATTCAAAAGGGTGAAAGTATAGATCTTTGGCACAAGAGGCTTGGTCATATCAGCGAGAAGGGACTTCAAACTTTTGCTAGAAAACAGTTCTTACCGGAGTTACAAGGTATATCTCTTAAATCTTATGATCATTACTTAGAAAAACATATAGAGTTGTATTTCGTATATATTCATCATCTAGAAGATCAGATGTTATTAATTTAGTTCATACTGATGTTTGTACTATACAAACTAGAACTCTTTGATGTGCCCTTTATTTTGTTACTTTTATTGATAATTATTCTAGAAAAAATTGGGCTTTTACTTTGAAGTCTAAAGACTAGTTACTTGATTTTTTTAAAGGGTTTCATGTCAGTGTTAAAAGAGAAATTGGTAAAAAGCTAAAATATATTCGAGTAGATAATAGTGGCGAGTACAAGGGTCCTTTTGAGAATTATTGCAAGTTTCATTGTTTTAGGCTTAAGAAAACAGTTCCTAAAACTCCTCAACAGAACGGTGTGACAGAAAGGATGAATAGAACCATTAAAGAAAGGATTAGGTGTATGCTTTCCCACGCCAAGTTACCGAAGTCGTTTTGGGGGGAGGTTATGAAAACTATAGTTGACCTCATAAATCTTTCTCCATAAGTTCCTCTGAAAGGTGATGTTCCAGAGAGAGTATAGAAAGGAAAAGATATATCTTATAATCACTTGAGAGATTTTGGGTGTAAATCATTTGTTTATATTCCCAAAGATGAGAGGTTCAAGCTTGATAATAAGGCTAAAACATATATCTTCTTGGGATATGTTAATAAAGAGTTTGAGTACAAATTATGGGATCTAGTGAACAAAAAGATTATTAGAAGTAGAGATGTATTTCTTGAAGACCAATTATTTGATGATGATGATAATGTTAAGAAGCCAAAAACCTCTGTTTATATTTCTTGGAGTTTGGGTCCAGTTCCTTCACTTGTAGTTCATGATGATCATGGGGGAGATGAACAAAAAGATTGTGGTGAGAATGCCAGTGATGATACTCCTATAGTTGATGATGTTGAACCAACTAAACAAGCACCTCCACCACCAGTTGTGATTCCAATTGAGAAGATCCACTAGAGAGTGACAACCATCTACCAGATATCCTCCACATGAGTATATTATGCTTACTAACGAGGGAGAGCCAAAAACATACTAAGAAGCTATTCTATATGGGCATAAGAATGAGTGGGTTAAATCCATGCATGAAGAGATGAGATCCTTGCTTGAGAATCACACCTATGACTTGGTAAAGTTGCATAAAGAGAAGAGAGCTCTAAAAAATAAATGGGTTTACCAATTGAAGATTGAAACTAATAGCTCACAATAAAGATATAAGACACGACTAGTTGTGAAATAATTCAGTCAGAAGAAAGGTATTGACTTTGAAAAAATATTTTCTCAAATATCTTCTATCCGAGTTGTTCTTGGTTTGGTTGCCCGCTTGAATTTAGAAGTTGAACAACTTGATGTGAAAACAACATTTATTCATGGTGACTTAGAAGAAGAAATTTACATAGAGCAGCCAGAAGGTTTAAAAGTTAAGGGAAAAGAAAATCTGGTGTGTAAGCTTAGGAAATGCTTATATGGACTCAAACAGATACCTAGATAGTGGTACAAGAAGTTTGATTCCTTTATAATGAGCCAAGGGTATAATAGGCTACATTTGATCATTGTGTGTTTATGAAGAAATTTTTAGATGATGATTTCATTATTCTCTTGCTATATGTTGATGATATGCTGATAGTTGGTCATAATACTGGTAAAATTGAAAAGCTTAAAAGAGAGCTAAGTAAGTCTTTTGCCATGAAAGACTTGGGATCGGTGAAACAAATACTTGGCATGAAGATTCTTCATGATAGGAAGAAAAGGAAGATTTGGCTATTTCAAGAGACTTATATTGAAAAGGTTCTTGAAAGATTCAACATGAGTAAAGCTAAAGTAGTTTGTTCTCCACTTGCAAGTCATTTCAAGCTTAGTTCGAAATAATGTCCTACAAGTGAGAAAGAAAAAGAAGAAATGTTCAAAATGTTTTACTCATATGCAGTAGGTAGTTTGATGTATGTTATGGTTTATACTATGCCAGATATAGCTTATGCAGTTGGTCTTGTCAGTCGATTTCTCTCTAATCCTGGTAAGGAACATTGGGTTGTAGTGAAATAAATATTAAGATATCTAAGATGTACTTTCAGGTTGTGTTTATGTTTTGACAATGATGAACCTATGTTAGAAGGGTACATAGATGCAAACATGACAAGTGATACTGATTCCAGAAAGTCCACTTCGAGGTTCTTGATGATATTTATAGGGGAAGTAGTATCTTGGTAATCTAAGTTATAGAATTATGTTGCTCTATCAACCACAGAGGCAGAATATATAGTAATTACTGAAGTTTGCAAGAAAACTTTGTAGATGAAAAAGTTTTTACATGAATTAGGCTTGAAATAGGAAGGATATACTATTTACTATGATAGTCAGAGTGCCATTCACCTCTCCAATAATTCAACATACAATTCTAGATCCAAATATATTGATGTGAGATATCACTGGATTCGTGATGTGCTTGAGATGAAAGAATTACAGTTGAAAAAGGTACATACCAATGAGAATGAATCAGATATGTTGATAAAGTTTTTGCCTAAGAAAAAGTTTGAAGCATGTAGATAAAGAACGAGCTTAGTACAGCCCACCATATGAGCTAGAGGGAAAGAATTGTTAGGTCCAACCCTATGTGGGCTTGGACAATTGAGTCTTTTGAGCTCAAATCAATAATTAAAAAGAAAAAATAAGAAAAATAAGAAAGGCATGCGATTGACGGCAACGGAGAGAAGCATATGTGTGCAGCGAAAGCGGCGGCATACAGCAAGAGAAAAGAACAGAGAGAGAAAAATAGGTTTTTGAGTTTTCGACTTGATGATTATTGGTCAAACATTGTCAGTTTTAGCTCAAATTTTATCCGGAGAATCCTTGTAGCAAGCTCTACAATCCTAATGGTGTTGATCTGCAGTTTACCCTCTCTAAGATACTTTCCTGCTACCTATTCTGTGAGACTTAAAATTCTATTTGAATCAAGATTTATGTTGTTGATATTATTGTGATCCTCCGGTTATTCTAAAGAAGATTTATTATAAACATGTTATCGTTATTATTGATAGTGGAAGTTTGAGGTGAACTACAGTCCCGTGATTTTTCTCGTATTAAGTTTTTCACGTTAAAATTTTGATCTCATTGTGTAATTGATTTATTGCTCTACTGTTTATGCTATTCTGGTTAATATATATTTTTGATGATAAATTGATATTTCAATGAGGAATCATTTTGATATACAAAGAGGAAAAACAAATATTCCGCTTTAATATATTTTTCCTGACACTAGTTAATCCAAAAACCTGGTCGTCTTATGGCAATCGGTGCAGACATGGACTCTTTCATTATTACATTGTGGTTCCCGGTGTCGCGTTCTTGAGCCTGAACGCAATAGCCAGTTTCTCGCTTTGAGTATTGAGGAGATGCTCTTGAACGTCCTCTTCCACTTCAAATAAAGAATCAGTATCAGGCACACAGCCAACATCTTTGACCTCATCTATTAGCCTAGCCATGTCTGATATATATCTTCTCCGCTTGTGGATGATTAGTACTTCCAGAGAAGAAGGTATCTGATGTATATCTTCTCTGCTTGTGGATGATTAATACTTCCCAGAGTAGAAGGTAGGCATCTCAATCTTCGAATTGATAGAACTGCAACCAGGAGTCTACTGCAGTCCTTCCTTCACCATCATAGTTCTCACCCTTGCTACTTCCTGCCACATTGAAGTTATTGCATAAATGTTAGTCAATAGTAATCTGGTACAAGCGCCCGACATGGCGTGTGTCCATCCTTCGCAATCTTATCACCATCTCCAAAGCCCTCTCCGTCACCCCATGGTGTACATACCCGAAAACCATGGTATTCCACGCCATCAAGTCCTTCTCAGGCATTCTAACAAACATGTTCCTCGATCCAGAGACATTTCGCGTACACGTTGACCACGATGGTCATGGCAAACACCATGGATGCGAAACCATCGGTGATCAACCTGCGAGTGAATCTTCCTGCCTCGCCAGAGAATCAAGCGGCAGCCGCAGGACTTCAAGAGGCAGGTGAAGTTGCTCGCGGCCAAGCGGCGGACGCCTCATGTCGCGGAACAAAGCGATGACGTGGCTGAGGGAGGACTGGTTAGCGTGGTCCCTGCAAAAAGGAGTGTCAGAGCTCTTCGGTCTAACACGGAGGCTGCCAAAGCTGGAGGAGAGAACGACGAGAGCTCGGTTTGGTGGGCATGCTCGCGGTGGAGAACGCACTTGACGGCTCAGGGAAGGAATCGGGGATAGGAGGGTGGGAGAGGAGGTGAGGCGAGGAAGGGAGAGGGTTGGGAAGCGAAGCTCGGTGTTTGCTCTGCTTGGAAGAGCGGTGAATATTTAAATGTCGTTAACTACCAAGCCCTTAACAGGCTGGGCCAAAAAGACCCCTTTTTGGGCCACACTGTTAACTTTTGGGTTCAGCCTTTTTTAATATTTACATACATAAATTCTTTAATTTAAATGAACTATTATTAACCCCAGTCCAAATGATTAACGTCAAATTTTAATAGCAGTAGCATATGCCAAAAAAGAAGAAGAAGAAGCAGAAAGACATTTAGAAAGATGTATGAAAATGACTAACCTCAAATCTTTGAGATAGAATTTAATAGCAGTAGCATATGCCCAAAAAACAAAAGATTAGAAAGATGTATGTATATACGTATCTTATATTACAATTTATAATGACAAATGTGCTATTCCAAACTGTGCAAGTAAAATATATCTATCTAATTCATAAAAACATATTGTATTCTTTGACAGTCATATCTCCTTTCTCTGTGCATGAGATGGATAGAGAAAAAGAGACACTCTTAGTGGCAGCGAAGCGACGCCGCCGCGGCGGCGATAGAGGAGGAGCAGGAGCAGGAGCAGGAGGTGCCTGCCAACTTATGCCTGCACCGGGCAGCTTCCAATCATAAAGCAATGATGCCCGAGCTCTTACTCCACCGCACGAAGGGCTGCCCTGTGCCTCTCCTTCCTCATACGTCCCTTTCCATGCTTTCTTCCTCTTACTTTTCGTTTCCGATCCGATTTCTTCCTTTGTCTCTTAGTGGAAGTACCAAAGGATGCAAGTAGGGATACTCTTTCTCTGTTCTCCCTACTGATCATATCTTCTGAAGACATGTATCCTATATTTATTACTGCTTTCAATGTGAACTTCAGATTCATTCAGACTTTGCCTCGACTGTCAACTTTGATTTTGTGTGTGTTTTCTGGGTTTGCAAGAGACAATAGAAATCATTAATGCGGTTAGTTTGCTGCATTGAAGGCTCACAGAACTGCACGTTAATGCTTATTTCTTGTCAACTCAGTTGGTCCCTAAGCTTCTTCAGGACTAAAATCTGTTTTTTCTTCGAGAAATCCAAGTTTAATCAGAACTTACAAACAAGAAGAAGGCTAGCTTTTTACTTGATCTCATGTCGACAAGTCAAAGTTAGTCGGCTGAACTGGGTTGGGTACTAATTGCAAAGAAGAAAAAGGAAAAAAAGTGACTTGTTATCACCAAGTTTCCTCTTCTTTGATCTCTCAATGTCAGCAACCGGAGCCACGATCTGCGTTCCCAAAACCATGCATGAAGATACTTGAGCAACGAGCCTTTGACCTCTGACCACAAAAGGAACACCACTCGGGGACAAGGAGATAACCTGCAACATGAACAGGCTACCATCTCCAGTGTTGACCATAGAGACTCTCTAGGTTGATTTGGGCCCACCACCACAGCAGAGACAGAGAGAGATATAAGAGGAAAGAGAGAGAGAGAGATGAGTAAAAAGGTAACACAGTAAATGAGCACAGTGGTGAATGAGAGTCGTAGGAAGGTGGCAGCGACAAGGCATCGAGGAGGCGTCACCTCACTGGTGTCATTTGGCAGCAGACAGGCTCTGACCAAGAGAGGACCATACGCTGCCCTCACCTCTGTGTCTCTGTTGCCAGCGAAGAAAGAGGGGGTGGAAGAAGGAATTGAAGAGAAGAAAAAGAACTTTGGAATTCCATGAAAAAAACTGCAGATATCATCATGTGGTAATCATTCTATTATAATTTGACCTCTGCAGGTTACAGGTCTGAGAGAAAAAGAAAAAGGTTTCACTTTGCTTTTAGGTCAGTGTCACTGTCAGGAAAAGGGCCAAAAGAAAAAAATAATAATAATAATAATAAAGGCAGTAGAGAGTCTTTAAAGCTACAAATGTTGATGTACCATAAACCTCTGAAACCAAGTCTTTTATCATCAAGCTGGCCTAAAAGATGAGAAGAGGCAGCTTTGTTTACTTGTTATCCAAGTAATTTTTCTGCTTCGATGCTGTTGGTTGCGCTTCCTGCCCATATCACTGTGAGTTGCTAAGCACACAATGGACTTGCACCGAGATATGTAGTGATGCAACCAGTTGTGTGCATGCAGTTTGTCCGTCATCGACAGGCATATGTGAATGCTTTAGGTTTTGCCATTTGTTTGAGAATTTTCTAAGGACTTTGAAACTCAGAGAACGAAGAAGACTAAGCTCTCTTGGCTCTAACCCACTCTCTTTGATGCTAACCTGATGACAGTGAGGTACTTATTAGACCATGTAGCCTACAGTAGCAGTTATAGTTCCAGATAGGTCAAGGTGTTGAACAAGTGTTAAAGAAAGGAAGAGTTGTCTGCATGTACCTGTGTTGACTTTGTTAAATATTTCACCGCCAAAATCTACAAGTCAGTATAAAGTAGTATACATTGGAATAGTAAGGATAATTGTTACGTGAATAAGATTGTTGACTTAGCAATCCATGTCAACGTAGTGAAAGTGGAGAAATATACAAGCAAAGGGCAAGGTAAAGTGATTAAAAAAAAAGCCGAAATAATTGCTGGAAGCCTATGATATGAAAGACAAGGCTGCATGGGAGAGCAGAACCACATGAACAAAAGCCAAATCTAACTTTGCTGCCTCTCTCTCTCTCTATACATGTAATCCAAAGTCTTATGGACTGAGACCATCCATAGGGTTTAAGATTTCATGTCTTTCCTGGGCAGAGCCAGAGGGCGTATAAATAATATGTGCAATGTGGTCAAAAAAGTCTCTTCGACATGCATAAAACAATCAAGTTCATTTATGTGTATATATATATTTGATTGTACTATGATTAATTAATTTTGACCTGGAACCAATGTTGCAAACGCAGATCTATGTTTATGATCTATTTCTTGGAAGGTGACAGACAACTTTAAAATGATCAGTTCAATGCTGGTCGTTTTATACATATATATATATACTGAATCTGGGATGATGTATAATATCAATTTCTATTTAGAAAAAAAATAATTTTAGGTGGTCTTAAAAATTCCAAAAACAAATCGAGTATGCTGATTAGAAGAGTAGCTGCAAGTATTTTATTACAAAAAAAGAAGAAAAAAAGCCATAGTCATCATGGAGGAATGTGAAACTATATATGATTTCAACTATAAAACGTGGGACTTTTGACAAGGATAAATATGATAACCACACTGGTGTCTTTCGTAATTGAAAGTAAAGCATCATATTATTAACTTCATATTGAAGAAATCTGCAATGTGCAATCATCAACAGAACACATTCTCATCCTAAGAATTTAGTGAGGGACAATAAAGCAATGAAGCACTCTGTCAATCATATGTTAGATGCTCGGTTACATGGCTGCATGCATGCCCTTTTTTACTTTTCTTGGGAGAATACAAAGAGAAGCACGTGCACATGCACAGGAATGAAGCAACTGTGGTCTTTCTCCCTTTATGAAAGCAAAAGATGTCCTCAGCCACTCCATCATGCATCCTTGAGCCATAAAACTCCATATCTAATCTGATCTCACATAGATAGACATAGGCATACACTCCCTCTTCCCTTTTGCTTGTCACTTGCCTCAATTGTCTCCTTGTCTCTTCCACCTTTTTTTTTTCTTTTCTCCTTTCTTTTGAACTCTTTATTTGGCAATGGATTCTTGATGTCCTCAAAGTCAGTATGGCCTACCCAACGTGAACTCAAGATTGGGTTTGCTTGAGTTCAGTGTCTCCGACAGGCATGATGAGTTCAAATCTAAATACATTTCGAAACTTTTCGTTTGCAGGTCCTTCTGAAGAAAGAAATCAAAAGAGCTTGGCATCAGTTCACTCCATGACATCATCTTTTCGTTGTATCCATCAGCATCTTTTTTAGCACCATAAGAAGCTTGAATGTTCTTAAATACTCATTCACTCCAAATAGTTCGAGTAGTAACTTCGAGTGAAATGCTAAGTTGATACCTTAAGCGATTGCATACTTTCTGTGGGAGATTCACTGGAACAGCCTTCCTTGCTGCAAAAAGCCACCATTATAAAGAAGAAATCAGTAAAAAAAACAAAACAAAAATGTAGGCATTAAGAGTATGACTTCAATTAGATACAGAAAGAGGCTGCTAGGAAGCTTCAAATGCATGACTTTTTCATCAAAATATTTGCATGAAAAGGAGGATCATTTGCAGGACTTTGAAAGCAAAGAAGAAAAACCCTACAGTATGATTTGTACTTTCGGAACAGTTATTTCAGATGAACCTGTATCTTGGAATATAATGGGGTTGGTCACTTTAGGGTCCTCAACAATAATAAAAAAGGGATCATAACATCATCATGAAAGTTCAAGTGTTCACCATGATCCTGGACGAATGGAACAAAGCCATATGCTGCCTTTTCTCCCAGCAATTTGTGTAAAAGAAGAATAGTGGAAATTTAAAGGAGTGAAAGGGATGCTTTCATAAGGCTAAAGAGTCCACAAGACTTGATGGTGGAAGGAGGAAAATGACACATACTCTGTTAGCCATATCATTGTTTACCTGACTTCACCAAGAACCAATTACCTAATGAACTTTTTTGTTTACATTCTCAGCTTTGATCTGGTTAATAATATCTCTCGTTAGCTAATAAAACACAAATAACAACAGGTTATAGCTAATAGGAGACATTCGAACCTCTTATATCCTTATCACATCTTATTCTTGGTTGATGCCAAGTTAAACCGTGGAAAGCTATTACCCCCCTTATGAGTCGCACAAACTTTTGTATGGCTTGTCAGCTTTAAGCAGCACTTCATTTATAAAGACCTTTCAGATTTCAAACTTTTATCTAATCAGCTTCCACAATTATCATGACATGCTATTATTTCAAGTAGAGGAACGTAAGGAAATTGGATCAAGTGCAATTAGTTTGAAAATGTCAGATGCATGCAAGTCTATTACACGTGCCAAACACTGGATAAAATGTTATCCTACTTCAAAAATACTGCGAGTTGTCATTTCATCCTATTATTGTTCAGTGAATATTTATTTCAGGCTACAATATATTATGCAGCAAAGGAAAAAAAAAATTAGATAACTTGAAACCTGAAGTTATATGTCACCCATTATATGATAATGACTAATTAAAAGTCAGTATTTTGTACTTAAATCTGGTGAAGATCAATGGTGAAACAAATGGCTATAAATCATATCATGTACCGAAATTAATACACTCAAAAGTCTCCTCTTTGGTTCATGTGTCATTATTACCAATGCATAAACTGTCCTTCAAGCACAAAACACTGAGAGCGAAATGAATTAGTATAACTTATCTATGTGAAAAGAAATACTGTTTAACAAATATAAGTATGCAAGACATTGATCAGATTAACTTATCAGAACCTCAAAGAATTGCTCCATGGACGGATATGATCTGCGTCAGGATGTGTGGCTGGCCACTGATGTTGCATGGATGATCCCAATCTATGTGGAATGTTTGTATTATCTAACAAATTATCATCATACATCTCTCCGTTCGACCCGTTCTCACATCCTTCAGATTGGCCTATAACAAAATGTAATAATAAGCCTAAGAACAGTACTGTGTTCTACACTTCAAAATATAGTGGCGTTGTATGATGCAGTGAGAGAGACAAGATATCTGTCACCTGAAGAAATTGTTGGTCTGTCTGTGTTCTTCACAGTCCGAAACATCTGCAGTCATCGTATGATCATTAGCTAACATTTAAATCATTACTAAGTTGAGAAAGAAAAAGCCAACTTAAGCTTCCTGTCCCTCGAGTCCTCGAGCCATTGATCTAAATAATTATGCATTTAAAGACAGATGCAATATAATGAAGCGGTTAGGTATGTTGGATTTTTGAGAACAAACATCTCGGAGCTAATGTTCATTATACTCCATCTTTGTCACTGCTAAAGCTCGAGTACTTTTTATTTTGTCATGTGTTGATATCATCCTTTCTTTCTCTGTAGTAGCATGTTTTCTGCTTCATATGCAAAAGTTGCCACAGTGCTATCCCGCCACAGAGAGAGAGAGAGAGAGAGAGAGAGAGAGACGGCAGGATGAGATTCCACATTACTAAAGCTAGAAATGAAACCAAAAAATAACACTCAGATAAGAACCAAAAAGATTAGCCAAAACAATGAAAATTATTAAAGAAAAAAAAATGCTGAGACATCCTGAAATCTCAGGAAAAGTACGAGATGAATAAAAATTTCTGGGAAGAGCAGATTCAGAAGCCTACTTTAGCCGACATATGCTACCAAGTCAGAATTTTTACTCACCTGCAAGTGAGATTTCACATGAGCTAAGGTGAGATCTTTTACATCCATGAGCTCCAGAACAGACTTGGGTGTGGCTCCTAAACTCCAAGAATAGAACACAGACATAGCAGAAAGGTAAAGATCTGTTCGTCCCTCTGAATTGTTTCCATATCCCAAAACAACAAATAATTTCCACAACAAAATGAGAAGCAAAACATACTCTCATGACCTCCCAACAACTCCACAGCATGGACAAAGCGAGCATGAAGCGTTGTAGTCCAGCGCATTCTCGGTGATCTCATGACCCTTTTGGCTGGGAATCTCGAGGGCGAAAATCTCGATCTCGACATGCCTGGTGTTGTGGCAAAGGGAGTGAAACTAGAGGAGGAAGAGGAGTCATACATGTGCTGCGGTTGATGTGGGGGGACTAAAGGAAAGGAAGAAGGTGGGTTTTGGTAGATTGGGATCCCCCTTATGGGCTTCAACAAGCTAAGTTCTGAGTGGTACCCTTCCTGTGGCAGTGGGTGGTGGTGGTGGAAGTGGAAGTGGTGGTGATGGTGGTGAGGGTATAAGGAACGGAGGAGCAGGCTATCCCTTGTGTTGCTGGAGACTGTAGCACTCGGGCTTCCCAAGGAGAGCTCGAAAGTGATATCGTCGGCCTTCGCTGTGCAAGGGATGGTGCTGCTCTTGTTGTTGCTGTTGTTGGTGGAGTCCAGTGACCTCCTCCAAAACCCTAATTCCATATTCTCATCATGACTTCTCCAACCTGATGCTGGTGTGGTGTTTGATGGGCTGATCTGAAGAGAAAAATCTGGCTGCGCTGGAAAAAGTTCCATTCCTGCTCCTTCTCCTCCCTCCTTCAGCTGGAGCTCCTCTCTTACTGCTGTGGAGATTGTTGTGGGAGAGACAGATGTACCTGTGGGAGTTTCTCTGGAATAAGAGGTCTGTTCATTTGGGTATGATGTAGAGGAATTTGTCTGGAACGATGGTGTTATAGTGAACACTTGTGTGCAGTGATATCATAGTAGGTAAAAGAGACGGAGGTAATAAAAAAGAGTAGTTGATATGGAGCTAGAAAGGTTGGTTGGCTCTTGGTTTGTTCAGGTTACTATGTCCAAGAAAATGACACTTCAGTGGGTGAGTGATATGGATATTGGGATTTGGTTGACTTCCACCTTTTTCTTTTTGTTGAATTCTCTATCAGTAAAGTGAAACTTTTTCGTACACAAGGATTTTACTTGTTGGCATGTTTCAACCAAGCACAGCACACCAGTGGCGAACAACACAAGTGAAGACATGTTATGTTGTTGACACTGCTCCTTATTGGGTTATCTTCTCCATTGAACTTTTGCTGTTTGACCTCCCAAACTGCAGCACCGATTGCAGCGGTTTGCAGATTCTCAAATTTATTTTTCACAACCATGTACGTATGTATACGTTGGTTAGGAAATTGGAATTCGAGACACCCATTGGCACACGTCCAACATCAGATCCGAAAGTTAAGATTTTGGTCATATCGGGAAAAACAACCATTGGCTTCTTAGATTTGTTATCAAAAGTGCCATAGATTAAAATCCTCCGTAACTTTCATTGAATAATGCAGTAAAAAGATTGCGAAGGCGAAGAAAAGAAAAGAAGAGATTTTGAATATGATAGTAGAAAAAAAATTCACTGATATCTGTTGGTGGCATTCATAGTTCAGACAACTTGTCTTGTAAATTCAGACAACTTGTCGTAGCTTTTATGGCTGGAGTTTGCCTATTAGAATCTTTTCATATGGAGTACAATAATGTACTGCTTAAGATATAAATTCATTGAAATACCTGACGAAATGTTGAAGCCTCTCTTTGGTTCCTTCCCCCCCCCCCCCACATTAGCTCCCATTACATACATACCTTCTTCTCGATGTGTGTGACGCAAGACAAAAGATGCAAGGAGAAGACTTGTGTATGTAAGTAAGCTCATTCTAATGTCACACATGGACTGTGTATCTTTTCTGATAAAGAATAAGTGAATTAAACTCAAAAGACATATACTAAAGAAGGATGTTGTAATGTTGACTAATATTAAAAAAATAGTAAGAGAGTGTCGCTTCCAGAAGAAGGACCTAAAGCTTTTGAATACTCGAAGTAGCCTCACTTTGCTCCCTGGCTTCAGTGCCTATTTGGTCTTCACGAGCTTTGCGCCATGGAATCATGTGGGTCTATTTCTTCAATAGCCTAAGCTAGGAAGGCCAAAAAGTAACCCCAACCTTCATTCTCAATTCCTACAGTATCTGCACTAAAACTATACAAAACTCCTCTCTCTCTCTCTCTCTCTCTCTCTCTCTTCTAGAGTCTTCTTACTTGACAACAAAGTTTTCCTTCACTTGACATTTTAATAGAGAACACTGTGGTAACATATGTCTCCTTTTATATCAATGAAATTCTCCCTTTCCTAGATCCCAACAACTATCCATGTAAATATAGAATCCCAATGGTACAAAGACACCACAACCACAGCCTTAGAAAATGCATCCATATAGGCTTCCATAGAATCAATGGCACGACATTGGAAGCTTATTTCTCTGTGATGGGACTACTCGAATTGCTTGGAATTAATTGAGGCCCGAAGGCCACAAACAAAAGATCGAGAAACGAGATCTTGTCATCGAGTACTTAAAGACAATGGCTCTACATTCACGCCATGGATAAGAGATCGTCACAAAGTGAGCAATCAATGTCAACTAATCTTCATGGGGTCTCCGAGGATAATGATTAAGTTAATAGATGTTTTAGAGGTTTAAGAAGGAAGGCAACATTTGACCATCACTTAATGTGCTACGTTTTCCTACGTCATGTCTTTGGTAAAACCCAAGAAGGAATCTCCATCTAAGTTATTGGTAAGTTGAACTTGAAATATTACTGACAGTTTGCTTTCACGTTTGACTCTGGATGGATCTCCTCACGTGCTTGTGTGTGTGTGTGTGTTTTTAAATTGTATCATTGATTTATGATTTAATGCAATCATTAAAATAGAATTTTCATCCCAATAATGAGAGGAGTGGTTAGATCTAGCTAGGTCATGAAATTTTTTAGTTTTGGAGAAATACAGCAGACATTTTTTTCTATCTGTTATTTTTCATATGTTTCAATTTTCTCTTTGCGTTGATTGCCCTATTCTAGTGTTGTTTCCTTGTAAACATCACTTAGGAGATCATGAAATTTTTAGTTTTGGAGAAATACAGCACGCATTTTTTCTATCTGATATTTTCGTATGTTTCAATTATGGCTTAAGTAGGTGAAGAGTATTGAGTTTTGAACATGCTTTAAATCATAGTTATTAAAACCGGATTGAAAAAATAATAATAATCAGGAATTCAATCCTTTATTAGACTATTTTTTATTAATATTAATTGTGACACCTTTAAATATAGAGATTCATTTTTTAGGGTTATTTTTACATTATCATTTGTTATTGCCATTTTTATTTTTTCCATTTTTTGTCATATGTCTATTTCTTGAAATACCTTTTTTATTTTACAATAATTCTCCTTTGTTTTCTTTCACAACCATTTTTAGTTCTTTTATCATAATAAATCATGTTCCGATCTTCTTTTTTTTTATCAGTCAACTCATTGTAGTTTA
>NW_008991768.1:315806-327399 GCF_000313855.2 Musa acuminata subsp. malaccensis
CCAAATCATAACTGTTATCATTGGGTACCTTTTCATAATAAAAACATAAGTGAATAAACTATTTTAATCAAAGCTTATCATTAATTAATCCTGAGTCAATATAAATATAGTTAAAAATCCACATGTAAATTCATAAATAATCATAACTATGGTCATGTTGGGTTCTCAAGAATGCCTAAAACCATATTTAACCTTCAAACACATTTATCATTGTATCAGGTCCAAAAGAAACTAACTTTTAAATTTATGATCAATATATAATATAGGGTCCAAATCATAATCAAACTGACTAAATAATACAAAGCTATTAAAAATAACATATCAACATGTCCTAGTGAATTAGTCTTTGCCTATCATTTCAATATGATGAATAATGTAACATTTGAAACTATAATAATAAATGTTCTTTTCATTTTTAGATGAATACAATATTAAAAGACATATTTCAAAAATTATAATAAAACTTATATGATACTTCCAAATCACAAAACTTAATAGTTACTACAAACATAAACATATTATTAGTTTTGAAATCTAAATAGATAGATTCATTGGATGCCTTGATCATAAACTATTAGAACTGATATAGCGATCAAGACCCTTCTTCTTCTTCTCCTAAATCATTTAAATAATATAAATAAATGCAATGAAGAATCATAATCCTTTCTTTCTTACCTCAATATTAATCATTTTTTTTAAGACCATATCACATTCAATAATTTAAGATTAATTGATCTATAGTCCTATCTACTTTCTGATTGGTGGGGAATGATAGAAATATAAAAAACAAAAGTACATGCATGTAATCTTTTAAATTTTAAATGAGCCCTTTTTTTATATAAAAATGAGATCCTTAAGATCACATACCTTTATTTTTCAATTTTTCTTTTTTACTCTTTTTTCTTCTCTGTCAAATTTACTCTTTTTATATAAAAACTGTTGGTTCCACAACCAACAGTTTCGGCTTCACTAAATTTAGAATCAAAACTGAACCACTTTTAATTCCAGTTCTTGTTTGACTAACTGATTTCAATTAGACTTTAATCAAGATTTGAACCCAAGTTAGTTAATAGGCTTAAAATACATAGATATAAGATTCTTTTGATGAAGAAATCATTAGGAAGATCATAATCCATACCTACTCTTTGATACGATCTTGATTTCCTATTGAGTATTCGTCCCGGAGACAATCTCTTCTCATGCACCGAAAATAGATGCTCTTTTGAAAAATAAATAGAGATTACACATTGAATACTCTCTCTAATACCCTAAATTTTTAAATATGCCCCTACGTTGTAATCTTACTTACATACATACAAGTCGTCATGGGCATTACATTCTTCTCCCCTTAAAAAAAAAAAAGTTTAATCCTCTGAACTTCACGTACCTAAATAATAAAATAATTGAGGATAGTTGGTCTTCGTACCCTCTGAAGCTTCCAAGTCACTTCTCTTTGGCTATGATTACTCTATTGAACTTTGTCTTAAAATGCAAATAGGTTTCTCTTAGTATGACAACTTTTTTCAACTAAATTAGTTCAAGCTCCATTATACGATCTGGATTATGGATATATTTGCTCAATATTAACACCTGAAATACATCATGAATTCCAAGCAGTGCAAGTGGTAAGACTAATTTAAAAGTTACTTGTCCAATCCTTTCTAAAATATCAAATGGTCCTATACACATAATCCAAACACTACCTTTTAAGTGTTTCTTTGAATTCCAAATCACATCATTATTATCAACATAACTCTTTTATTTGCTTTATGCTACAAGAAGGTGTTCTCTGGTCACTTTGATCTTCTCAATATTTTTTTCAATTATGTCAGGTCTCAAGTGCTTCCCATTACTAATGTCATTCCAACATGATGTAGGAGATTTACAATTTTTTTCCTTATAATACTTCAAATGGGGCCATCTTAATAATTGCCTGATAGCTATTATAATAAGCAAACTCCATCAATGATTTTTTCATCCTAAATTCCACTCAAATCAATAACACAAACTCTAAGCATGTCCTCAAGGATTTGTACAGCTCTTCTGATTGACCATCTATTTATATAAAAAAAAAACTGTATAAACTCAGATTAGTCTCTAAAGACTTATGAAGACTCTTTTAAAAGTGTGAAATAAATCTTAGGTCTCTATATGAAAAAATGATGATTAGTACACCATATAACCTAACAATTTCGTCAATATATAACTTGACAAACTTGGTAAGCTCATCCATAATTAGCCAAATAATATCATTTTATGAACAAGTCTTTCGTAATCATATCACAAAATCTATAGATATATCATGTCATTTCTATTGAGGTATAGACAAAAGTTGTAATTTTTCAGATGGCTTCCTATGCTGAAATTTTACTTGTTGGGCAAATAAGACATTGTGAAACAAATTTTATAATTTTCTTTTTCATATTAATCCACTACAAATTTTCTCTTACATCTCTATATTCCCACTTGGGCGCACTGTATAAGTTTCACTTATTTGGAACACAAATTCTATTATCAAACCTCAAATAGTCATTTTTATAAATTTTAAATTCTGATAGAGATCCAGCCTAAATATCATCTCAAGTTTTCTTCAAGTATCATTCTCCTTACCTTATTTAGTTCTTTCGATCAAGGTTGGTTGAATGGTAAGATTAGCAACTTGAACCCTAGTTTATGCCAATGTACTCTGATGCTCAACTTTCTTAAGTTTTCTACAACACACATTTAAGTGGTGATCATAGCTGTAAGATTACTTGTACTCTTTGTATTAAGTGCATCAACAATAACATTTATATAATAACTAGGGTGATAATTTATAATTAAATCATAATTTTTTTAATAGTTCAAGACATCTTCTCATCTCAAATTCAGCTCTTGCCAAGTAAAAATATACCTCAAAATTTTATGGTCAATAAATCTCACATTTATCACTATACAAATAATATCTCCGTATTTTCAAAGCAAACACTACTCCTGTCAATTCAAGATCATGCGTGGGATACTTCTTCTCATGTTGCATAAGAATATATCCCTTAAAGCATCACTATATATAGTAAAGTCTCCACTACAAGGTATAGTAAGAATAAGAGCATATATCAGTCATCTTTTCTACTTTTTGGAAGCTTTCTTCATAATCATCATCTGATCATTGAAACTTAGTTCCTTTCAATGTCAAACTGAGTTAAAGGTGTAGTAATGTTGGAAAATCATTCAAACTTCGTTTCTTGGAAAATCCTTTCCAAGAATCTATGAACCTCAAATAGGTTTGTTTCATTCTACAACTTTCATTTTTTCTACGACTTTCTATAATGACCTAAGAATGCTTTATTCTCTAATCAGAATATATATTTTTTCAGCTTTACATATAACTTATTATCTATTAGAATTTATAAAATAATTCTCAAATATTCTTAATGCTCTGCTCTACTTTTTGAAGATACCAAAATATCACTAATAAAGATCAAAATAAATTTATCTAAAAATGACTTAAACATCCTATTCATTAGATTCATGAATGCTACAAGTGCGTATAATAAGAAATTTATAGTGTCCATATTATTAGGATTTTAATAGTAAAAAGGTAGGGGATGAATTAGTATAATAATATTTTTAATTAATTTTAAAAATTAATTGATAAATCAATATATTTTGGAAACTCGATTGATTAAGTTAAAATTACAAGTAAAGAGAATAAAACTAAGTTACAAGTAAAGAGCAAGTAAAAAGAGGTAGACCAATTTATAATAGTTCAATCTTTTTGACCTATGTCCACTTATGATTTCTCTTCCCTTGAGGCCATCAGCTTTCATTATCGATCTTCTTTCTAATAAGCAAAGTTCAATTACCTTTATTATAACTTTCTCCTGAGGAGATAACCTTCGTACTCTCTCTTTACATAAGATCTTCTGATTCCTACAACTTAGAATTATAACCAAACTCAAGAGGAGGAGACTTAAACTATACTAAAAATAGATGCTCTATAAACCAAGCTTGAGTTTGGTATTTATAGGTACAAAAATATTTCAAGAATGGAGCCAAAAATTTAAATCCTTAAAATTTTGGGTACGGATGGTACTACCACCGGTATTGGACAGTAGTATTGCCATAACCAGGTGGCTCTAGTAGTACTACCACTAGCCTAGGTGGTACTACCATTGAACTAGGTAGTACTATCACTGGTATAGGTAGTACCATAATTGAAAATACCGACAAAGCACAAATAGTATTTGTTGGTTGACTTAAGCAGTACTACTGCTTGGACTTGGCGGTACCATCATATAGTCCCTAATTTAGGCCACCGATTTGGTCTTTTAATAAGCCCAATTCAGTCTTAATTTAAACTCAATAGCTTTCTTGAAAAGTTGACATGGTTTCAACCTAATATCAACTCAAATTGACTTAAAATAACCTTGATCAAGGTAGTAACAAATCAACCATATATCTGACACATTTACGAAGCTTTCGACATATTGTACTTTCTTTTGACATGTCGTTCGATCTTTCGGTACTTCGTTTGAACCTCCGATATATCACCAGTTCTTTTGACATATTACTCATTTTAATAGCATGTCGACTTTTCCATGATATCCAATCTTCTAGTACAATGTCCAATTCTTTCAACATGATGCCCAAATTTATAGCACAAAGCCCGATCTCTAGCATGTCAATCAATCTTTGACTTGATAATTTTCTAGCACAATGTTTGACTCTTTTGCTCAATTGGTGTCCCTTCGGTAGTTTGAGACCATGTTTGAATTATTTCTTATGTCAGTTATCTCAAAAGTATATTAGTCCAATTAAACTCATCAATTAGTTTCATCATTAAAATTTGAGATTCAACGATCTCTCCCTTTTTGATGATGAGAACCAATTAATGATAGGGTTTTAATAAGACTCCCATGTCTATTTATCATTTTAAAAAATTATGATAAACTTGAACTTAAATGATCATATATCCTTTTAAATGCATATACTAAATTCAAATTGAAAGAATTTGATATTGTTGATATTATGATTCAACAATTCAAGCCTAAAAATTAATATTCAATTAAGTTTCAAATTTTAACTTATAATAATAATTATTATAAAATTTAATATTATTAATGTATAATGTCAATCAAAATATAACTATAAGTTAACCATTTATGAAACATGAGTTGTATAGTAACAAAAAATCATAAGATATCATAACTCTCCCGGTTCTAATCACACTTCTCTTCCTTTATCAATAACAAAAAAAAAAAACATGAGTTACTACTTCTCTCCCTTTGTTATAAGCAAAAATAAGAGAGTGATATCATTGTATCATGGTACTACTTCTCCCCATTTGTATCTATATTTTAGTTATGTAAAAATAAAAATTACTTTGATATTATTATACATAAAGGATCTTAATATTGTATTATCGAAGACAAATTTAAGTTATGTACATCGAGAGTTCAATTGATGATGGGTCTTAATAAGACTCCTCCTATCTATATATTATCTTAAAAATATAATGAAATTTATTCAAAATAATATTTTTTCAAAGGTAGTCTTGAATTCAAGTTGAGATAAATTCGATCTTGTTAATATTATCATTGTAAGCCCAAAGATTCAATCAAGTTTCAAAATTTAAAAAATATTAACAAAAGTTAGGCACGAGTCACTACTAATAAAAAGTTATAAAAGCATCATAAGTCTCTTTATTCAACACATAATCTAGCCATGAATCACTACTTCTCTCGTTTTATCATTAATAAAAAAATACGAGTTACTTCTTCTTCCCCACTGTCATCAACAAATGAAGTATACAACTAATGAATACAAAAGAGTCATTCAAAATAAATCTTAAGTTATGAATACCAAAAGATCATAATTCATTTGAATAAATCACCTCATTAGTCATTAGCAAAAAGAAAGAATCATATGAGAATAAATAATAATAAATCTTATTCAAACAAAATAAATCTCAAGTCATGAATACCAAAAAGCGAAGATCATGATTTGTTTGGATAAATATCCTTTTTAGTTATTAGCAAAAAGAAAGAATCATAAAAGAACAAATATCAAAAGGTTTTTAATCATGTGTTTGAAAAATTTAACATACCTAATTCTCTTCTAATAAAATTGAATTATTTCTCACTCAATGGGTTAGTAAAAAATTTGCTAACTGATATTTCGTATCAATAAAATCTAAAGATGTATCATGATTGCTAGCATGATCCCTAATAAAATAACATCTAATATCAATGTGCTTAGTCCTAGAGTATTGAATAGAATTCTTTGTTAAATAAATTATACTAATATTATCACATTTTATATGGATGTTAAGTCTATAATCTTCTAAAGTATTTTTCATCCAAATTATTTACACATAGCATATACCTGCCACAACATATTCAGCTTTAACTATAGATAGTATAATATAATTTTGCTTCTTGGATGACTAAGATGCTAGTTATAGGTGCCTTATAAGTCAATTATATGAGTGATGACACATGTGACACACTATACAATCTTTTTGGTTATTATTATTATAATATTTTCTCACTTTATATTAGATATATTGTGATGTCTTTGGATTTATGCGATGAGACCAATTCGTCTATAAACATAACTCCTAAATATTTCCGATCATAGGTTACTTGAGAGGGACATAGAGATAACCGAACATATCAGTGTGCTATATACCCGTCTATATGATGGAGATAGTTGATCTCATAGCTGCTTGTGTGAGGACACTAGGGATATAGTCCAGGTGCTCATTAGAGTATTAGTATATTGAATGATTCACTTATCGAATGCTAGTTGATTAATAATACCTCATCGTCAGATAATGATTCCATAGTCCTAGTTGTATATTTGGTTTTTAGATTTGAGACACCAAGGATACATAGTTTGAGTACTCCATTCTTTGATACTGGACTTACAAGTATACAAGTTCCAGATCTATCACAAATGGTCATTAGGAATGACAAATAACCTTATGAAGGCAATTAAGTGCCAATAGAAGATCATCCACCCTTGGTATCATGAGAGGAATATGTTAGGATCAAGAGCGACACTAAGGGGGAGGTGAATTAGTACAGCGATAAAATTACATCGGTTAAAAACTTCATTACCATTAAATCCATTTCCGATGAAAGATATTAACTTGAAATTGTACGGAAACGTAGTGAAGGAGGAATTTAGTTTGCAATAAGGTAAATAGCAAGACGTAAATGCAAACCAAATTTTAGAGTGGTTCGGTCGTCGTGACCTACATCCACTTCGCCGATTCCTCTTCCGTCGAGGTCATCGACATCTACTATCGGTCTTCCTTCAATAGGCGAAGACCAACTACCTTTTATAACTCAATTCTCCTTTTACCGGGTTTAGGAGATAACCTTTACACCCCCACTTACTCTTCTCTCAACCTATTCTAACACTTCGAACTTTGAGAGGAGTTCACACAAGATTGCAGTAGCGTTTCTTTCCTTTTTCACTCTTAATACTTGTGTATCTTAACTAGGGATGAGAGGGGTATTTATAAGCTTCAAGTTGATTTAAACTTGGAGCCTAAAAATATCTCATCTCGGGTTTCTCGAGCATGGGCGGTACCACCGCTAGTGTCAGTCTAACACTGATACTACACTGGGCGGTACCACTACCTAGTCTGGGCGGTACCACCGCTTGGCACCCTGTCAAGGTTGGTACAACCGCCCAGATTGGCGGTACCATCACCTGATAGTCTCGGAGACTGTGCCACGATGGTGTCACTTCTTGGGACACTGTTTGAGCCTCTCATTGGGCCCAACACAATCTTTACATGGGCTTAGCTGGCCTCTAATTGGGTTGGCCCAAATCTAAACCTAATTATGTGCTAACTACAAAATCTAAGGCATTTGCTAAGCTAAACAAGTCCCTATGTCTTGGTTTCTTCCGGCGAGCTTCCAGCGATCTTTCGGCGAACTTTCGACGATCTCTCGGTAATGTTCCGGTGGACTCCCGACAAGCTCCTGGACTTCACGACGATCTTCTTGGCGAATTCCGATGAGCTTCTCTGGTAAGCTTCGAGACTTCTTGGCTAGTTCCGACAGAATTTCCAACGAACTCTTGAACTCCCAACGAAATCATGTCATTGACTTCGGGACTTCATTTTGCTTCATGCCTTGCTATCGTAGTTAATCCTGCATATGAAAAACACACTTCAATCTAGACAATTAATATTAAGCATTAATCATATTGTCTGGTATGTCATTGGTCTCTCGACGCTTCGTTCAATTCTTCAACGCATCATCCTCTCTTGCGGCCTATTGCCCAATCGGCCAGTTGACTCTGCAACTCTGATATCCTTGGTGCAATATCCGCTCTTCTTAGCCCGATGCCCGAATCCATGGCCCGAAACCTTCTGTCGATATGTTGACCGATCCTTTGGCTCGACATCCAATCTTCTGACATGTTTTCCTCAGGCACAATATGATTCTTCCTGCTTTAATTATCTCATCCTGATCGAAGCATCCTGCATCACTCAAAACGTAGATCAAATCATAAACACTTATCAATTAGTTTCATCATCAAAATCCGAGATTCAACAATCTCTCCTTTTTTGATGATGACAACCAATTAATGACGGAGTTAACCTTAACTCCTAGAGTTTAAACAAACTCCCCCTATCGAGATGCTATATTGATAGAACCTTGAATTCAAGCTGAATTCAAGTTATTGCAAATTTCATCATGCATATTTGCAACACGTCATCATGCATTACATAATTATACTTCTCCCCCTTTATCATCAACAAAATGGAGAAGTGTAACTTTCAAATGTTTGGAAATACAAGTTCAGCTCATTGCATAATAAACATAATCTTCAGTTTTATCATCATACAATTTTGCAATCATCATAGATATGCAAGGTAGCAAAATAGCAAGTTATACAACATACAAGCTAGCAAATTTTACAACATTTTAGAACATGCAAGCTAGCAATTTTGGGATGTTCAAAAAAGCAACTCTTGCTTTTTGAAATATGCAAGTTTGCTAGATGTACAAGTTAGCATATTTTGCTTCTTAAGATAGGCAAGATAGCACTTTTGCTTGAGATTACAAGATAGCCTTTCTTGCTTTTGAGATGAGCAAACTAATAAGTTTTGCCCCTTTTTGCGATATACGTTTGTAATTTTTGCTTCTCTTGACTTGTGCAAGCTAGCTATCTCCCCCTTTGTCATTGTCAAAAAGAAGAGAAGAATATAATTTTATATCTCTTTTTTCCTTTACAATAATTTTCAAATCATTACAAAGGATGAACAACAAAGATGAAAAATCAAGTCATGAATGTCAAAATAATTTTTCATCATAAACATTTCATCATTGCATGCATCATTATCATAAGTTGAAGTATAACATGCATAATACCAAATTATTATATTTATTTCCAAAATATAAAATGTATGATTTCAAATCATTGCATCAATATTTCAATCATAAAAAATGAAAGATCAAGTCTAAAAGTCAAAAAATCAAGATGTCTAAGTTTATCATTCAAGCTAGCAAATTTGGATCTCTTAATATGTTAGCTATTTTTTTCCCCTTTTGTCATTGTAAATAAGAAGAAGAGGGGAAGAACATAATGGTGTAAATGTTCAAGTCATCACAAAAATACATGAATGCCAATCATGAATGCCACAAGACATGATTTATTTCAACAAATCTTCTTTATTTTTATAAATGTCAAAAAGAAATATAGGAGATCAAATATTATAATATCTTGATTCTTGCATAAGAAATCTTAAGTTACAAATTTTGAAAAATCAAGATAAGTCTCATTCAAATTCAAATCATCAAATCAAAATCATTTTCAAGAGATTCATAAAAAGAAAAACATAGATAGATTCATTAATCTCTTCATTCATTATGAATCATAAAAATTATAATTCTGAAAAAAAAAGATTCATATGGATAAATCTCAATAAGATCATACAAGAACCCATAATAGGAGATCTTGATTCATTAATGATTTCAAGTTATAAATCTCGAGAAATCAAGATCATGATTTCGATAAAACCCATTAAATTCAAACCATCAAAATCAATTTCATGGTTCACAAAATTCAAAACATAAATAGATTCATGATTTTAAATCCAATAATATATTTTTCTTTTTATGTGTTACATTTTAAGTGATTGATTTTATATAAGCATGTTAAAGTTTTTTTCGTATGAAAACATACATCATAGTTTAAAAAACTCGAAAAGGTCATGTTAATTATGGTAAAAATTGATAATCCATAAATCTCAAGAATCATCATGCATAAATTCGAAACATAAACTTATTGAGCATGACATCAAATCATTACTTCAAATCATCATGCTTAATTTCAAAAAATAAATTTATTAGGCATGATATCATCAAACATGATTTCATAAGGCATTTTTAATCAAAATCATTTTGTTTATCATAAACATTTAATTTTCATAATTATTTTCATAATTACTAGAATGATAAGCATGATTCCTAATTTTTTATATTTTCATTATTAAACATATAATTTAAAAAAAAATATATATTTTTTAAATTAAATTAAAAATAACTTATGAAAAATATCATGTAATTTTAAAATAAACTAAAGGAGTTTCGTTTGAGTTATTTATCTCATTGATGAGAGTCACCAAAGCAAGGTTTGCCACTTCGTCTTCATCGGTTTTCTCCTCGTCTTCGGATGTACTCGTTTCGTCCCAAGGTGCTTTCCTCTTCTTGCATTCATAGCAAGTAGTTCCGCAGCAGCTGCAGCCACATTCAACCCGCTGCTCGACGATCGCCCCCTTGGATCGCAGCAGCTGCAGCCATATTGACGCAGTCACCTTCCAGCCCCGACGCTCTCACCCCATACAGCGACAGAAACAGGGCAGCAACTCTTACTCCAATGCAGCAACCACAGCATTGCCCTCAATGTCTACCTCCTTGGCAACTTCGTATCAACAGTGTTGATGCCCTTGACCGACACCAGAAACAAGAGTTGAGATTACAAATTTACAGTCTTGCATAATGACCACTGATAACTTAGTGAAAGTACAAATGAAAGTATTGCTCTCACTGTTTTCCTTTTAAAAAACTTAGATGAAGATACTGTGTCTCCTTTATTCTTGTTTGGGTTGGAATGATATGATCAGCTATATCTCACATATATTCTACATATCCAGAAAGAAGCTGCAAACAAAGGCAGAAAGTGGATTTCCAACAGGATTTCTTGCTTTGACATGAGAACACTTTCCACTTTCCTCTTCCAAGTTTGGTTGATAAAAGATGATGTGGGAACATTCCTTCATCATAATAAAGAAGCATAAAAACGAAAGAACAGAAACGCATGTGAAAATAAAAGCTTAAGTTGGAAGCTTGAGGAACAGACAGTAACATCAAATCACATATATGCTTGTGAAAGCATGCAATTGGTTGCCTATTGGAATGGTAGATGGTAGCCATCTTGCAATCTGAATAATTCATTGATGTGTAAGATAGGAAGAAAAAAAAAAAAAAAAAATATATATATATATATATATATATATATATATATATATATATATATATATATATATATATATATATATATATATATATATATATATATATATATA
>NW_008991769.1:0-17196 GCF_000313855.2 Musa acuminata subsp. malaccensis
TATATATATATACATATATATATATATGTATATATATATATATATATATATATATACATCATATATATATATATATATATGATTTATATGTATAAATCATATATATATATATATATGATTTATACATATATATGTATATGATATATACATATATATATACATATATATGTATATATATATATATATATACATATACATATACATATACATATATATACGCATATATATATACACACATATATATCTATATATATATACATATATATATATATATATATACATACATACATACATACATACATATATATTTATATTTATATATAGGGCTGATTAATTGATAAGTAAAAGTAAGATACATTAGAATGCAGTCATTAACTAATATTTATGCAGCTAAATTGACTATAAATTTTCATCCTGGTAATTCCAATTTCAACGTATGGTATAAATCGTTACCTATCTGTTCCTTGGAACTATTTCTGAAAGTTTTTTGGTTTGAATTGAGGAGTTATTGTAAATCCGAGACTTTTACGTGTAGGGTGTTGTTTTTCTTCTCCTCTTTTTCTGATTCAATTCGAGTCATGTTTCCTTTTAAATGAAAACTAGACGAGTTTTTCACCTCCTTTCATAAAAAGCAAGCAAAGAAAAGTTGATTTATATGGTCTTAAAAGAGTTGAAATATCATGCACTTCAGTCTAAAAACTTGAAAGAGTAGCAGATGTAGCTTGAGAGAGAGAGAGAGAGAGTTATATTTGTGACATATTTTTAAGTTTCAAATGAATACATGAATTATATAATATAATGTAGACGGTTGGTTGTATAGGTTGATTGAATCATCCTGTCACATTTGTCTTTGATAATTGCCCAATCATTTTAATTCTTATTAGATTTTAGAAAATTTAAGAGCGATATCTTAATAAAACAAAATGTCATGAGGTTGATTATTGTTATCATCAATTTTCTTTATTTTGGATCAGTACATAGTGGGCTTCCTACAAAGCATTTAGATCTTTGGCCCAATGCGCCCCACAACGCAATACTGTACGACTCTCCCCTCTCCTCGAGACACCACTTCCGTCTCCTCTTACCCCGCTGTGCTAATTGAAGGATGAGAAGGACAGCGAACATGGGTTTCTCTTCCGTGATCCGGCGCGGACTTTCGCCAAGACTTCCATCCCCTTGGCGATCGCTCCACGAAGGGCCCGACACGATTGACGAGCTCCTCGACCGCCACCTCGTCAAGAAGAGCCCCAAGGACAACGACGAGGACGACGAGCTCGCGGCCCAGCGGAGGCTCACGAGCACGCGACGGGAGGCGCTGTCCCTCTACCGCGACGTCCTCCGGGCCTCTCGCTTCTTCGCCTGGTCGGATGCTCGCGGCGTCCCCTGGCGAGAGGTCCTCCGGGAGAACGCCCGCCGCGAGTTCGAGGAGGCGCGCTTCGAGCGCGATCCAGAGGTCGTCACCCGGCTGCTCATCGGCGGCCGCGACGCGGTCCAGAAGGCCCTGGACAAGCTCGTCGAAGGCAGCAAGAAGAGGGTCGAGGCGGAGGAGCAGCAGCGAAGGGATGGCGGCGGGAGATGATAGATGGGCTTCAGAGAGAGATAGAGGTCCAAGAAAGGGAAACATCTCTTGCTTTGTTGCCGTTGCAGGTGAGTTTCTCTTTCCCCCTCCCCCCCTTGATTGATTGATTGATTTGGCCCCTTTATTCGTGGTTTCTATGCATATTGTGTTGTACAAACAATATTGGAGATTGTGAATCATAAATTGAGAATCGCTAAGTGTAGTGAAGTTCATTAAACAAGAAAAATGATATTTTACCAAAACTTATTAGGAATCGTTTGTTTCTTGTGATTAATAGGTGTTAGAACCTGATATGCTGTGTTAAAAAATCAAGGGAGATTATGATGGATCTTATCATGTTATAATTTTATAATGCAACAGAATCAAAGATGAAACCAGAATTAGGTTGTGCAGCATATGATCTACAGAATCAAAGATGAAGGGCTAGTTGTGTTTTTTGAGGGAGATAAAGATGGCAGCAAAGAGAACTATCTAGATAATTGAATTGATGTTTGTGATTATTGGCATGCTTAAAGGCACAATAGATTTTATACAATATGATAGTCTTCAAAAGGACCCAACTTGTTCAATATGATCATCATCATCGAACAGGATGTCACTAAGAACTAAGTTCATTCTAACAACACCATTAGGAAATGGCATGGATCATTCTAGCAATAGGATGAGAAAACATGAGAGTCGACTTATGCAAGTCCATTGTTCCTTGGTGGCTCAGTGGTAGTGTAACGCCTCTAGCCCAACGAAAAGTCTAGGACAGTATAATGCCACAATCCTATACGTTACCTTATAGGAATGCGGCCAAGACATGAACAAATAACTTCCACATAATTCAATTCATAATCAATCTACCCATAGGATATTTTAAAATAAATTCAATGGCCCTTTTAGAATGCTCAGTATTCAAATTCAATTAATTTATATATAAAATAATCTAAATGTACAGTAGTGCCCAAAACTCTTAATGGTCCTTTGATCGATAACCATAATTGAGCTACTTAATCTGAAAAATAATCATATGAGCAAACCACAGCTGAGTAAGCACCATGACTTGCATGCTAGCAAAACTTATCATAAATAATCTTTTTACTTTAATATACATGAATTTTTTATGCATTCAATCCATTCTTTCATAATATTCATGGATATCAAATATTTTCTTCATGCTTATAAAGTTTACAAAATATCAATTTCATATGCATTTTAAATCATAGCTCTAGCAAAACTTTTCAAAGCAAGATACATTTAAATGCATTTTGGTAATAAAACCATAAGTATAACTAGTGTCACATATTAGAGCGTAAATTATTATAGTGCAAAGACTACCATAAACTATTCATAAATAAGCATAAATATAGCTAAGGATTCATAACAGTTAGTATAGCTAAGGTGTGTATGTCAAAACAATAGTCATAGTAGTATTGATGGCTACGACTATATTATATTCTCGTAACAAGGCTCAGAACCATCTTTAACCCTCATGGTGTAGATAATACTTATCTCCCTATGTTCAAATTTAGACGAAACTAGTTTCTGAAATATATTCCAATGTATAACCCCATTGGTAGGGTCCAGATCATAACCATACTAATCAAACAACTGTGATGTCATAAAAAATAATATATTATTTTTTAGTAAACTAATAGTTTCAAATATATTTTTTGCATATCATTTCAAGACTGATAATATCATATATCATTTTTTTCAATCCTTTTCAAATATGATATTGGATTGACATTTTCATATAAATTCAGATAAGATAATTTAAAAATACTTATAAAATAATACATAACAGTTCAAACCATATGCTTTTCCAAATTATCAATATCTAATTTCTCTTGCAACACTTTTGACGAACAAGGACTTGTAAATCATTTAAATCATATGCATTTATCAATTCCAAATACATTCATTAATACTTTCAAAAGCAGATTAGATGGAGTCATTGGACACTCGTATATCCGCGATACGAAGAGACAATCTTGATGCTTCTTTTTCTTTCCTTATTCTGCCAAAAATAGCTGTTTTTTCCTTTTATTTCTTTCACCGCCCAAATATCCAATTAACTAAGACCATCAGAATCAATCAATCTATAGTCCTATATAATAATCTAATTAATATAAAAACAAGGGAATTCAAAACCATAACTAATATAATTTTCTTGAGTTTGATCTGAATCCATCTGACATCAAAACAAACCCTAAATACATTTTCCTCTTTTTTTTTTCTTTTGCCCTCTTCTTCTCTTTCTTTCTTTCTCTTCTCTATACGTCTAAGCCCATTTCTTCATTTCCTCTCCTCTCTTCCATCTTTCTTCTTCCTTTTTTCTTTCTTCCCTTCTTTGTTTCCGCTTTCTTTCTCGCCCTCACACTCCCACACAACCTCTCTTTTACTTGTGAGAGAGACGGTGGGAAGAGGTGGGTGTAAACCTTTTTTTCACACTTTTTACAATTTAGTCCCAGTAACTTCTGTATTTACATCCAGGTCCTTAGGTAAAATTTGGGGTATTATAGGTAGAGCAATTGACATTTTTTTCATTCTTTTCTCTTTAATTATGTTGGCATGGATTACCACAGAGAAGCAAGGGTAGTATAATTAAAAGCGCTAGGTGCTAATAGGTGCCAAGGTTTCAAAATTCTCAAGGCACTAAGCGCTCACTCGAGCGAAGCGAGATGCTCCCAATATAAAAATTAAATATATATATATATATAATGATTGATAAATATGATCACTAAAATAAAAATAACTCATCAAAATACATTCATTTAAAGAACCAAATTATATTGTTCGAATCTAATAACGAAAATGACAAAAGAAAACGAGATTAACATCAATTATCTTCAAAATTTATCTCATCATCCTTATTCGCAATCTTGTCAATGTCTTCTCTTTAGCTTATTTATATCCCTCTTCTCTTATTCATCTTCATCCGAACAAGTTTCCTCATCTTTAACAATTGCAAGTGATAAACTTAGGCTTTTGCATTCATCTTTATTTTCGCAAGTTGTCTTGTTTATGCTTTCGTTTTTCCAACATGTAAAGATCTTGCTACATCTCTCCACATCAAATTGTCATCATCAAAGACAAGCTCATTTTTGGTATTTTATAAGTTAGCACCAATATCTTTTACCAGCCATTCATTTGAATTGTCGATATCGTCTAACAAAATGGGATCAATGTTATCTAATAAATTATGATGAGCCTTTAATGTTTGATTATACTTTAGGTAGACAAGATCTTGTAGTCATTGATGCTCTAATTGATTTCTTTTTTTTATGTGAATCCATCATGTTATATAAATTAAAATATATTTACATACATCAATATCTAAAAAAGAATAGATTAGCTGAAATTAAAATATTCTTATATACTTGCATTCCTAGAAACTCACTAATTTGGCTCCGAACCTATAGCACTATAAATCAACCTTAGAATTTTAATAGCTAATTCTCCAGTTCTGGGTGAATTTGTCAAATAGGCTCCACTACTCAAAATTCAATGCAAATTTAAACTTAAATATTAACAATAACATACTAAAAAATTTACATGATGTTAATTTTATGAAGTTATAAATACCTAGGACATAGTAGCCCTTGATTTCATAAGAATTTCATAAAGACCCCCTCCATTCTTATTTGAAGACAAATTTGAGCTTTAATACTAGGAATCAATCTTGCAATGTATTGATATAACCCAAATACAATTTCTACACCAAACTCAATGTAGGAATTTTTTAAAAGACAAATGGATTTAAATATTGTCATGTTGTATGTTCTATATGTAGTGGATTATGAAGTTGACATTCACATCTTTTATCTATGATCATGAAAGATATCCTTATACTTCTTTTTATTTCCACCAAAAGATATTGGAATTATTTTCTAAGCTCTATCAATAGCTTGATACCATTATTGGCTTTTTGTCATTATCTGCAAGCCGAAGAACTCAAACAAAAGGGCTCATTATTTTAATGTATAGATCATATGATTCTAGAAGGATGACATCAATTTAATATCACTTGTCCTCTTATCTTTCACATTTGTTGCTCATTTATCCGAGGTAAGTATATTCTAAGTTTAAGTTCTTCTCTATACACACTTTGTAATATCAGAAATGAAATGACAAATCGCATGATACCATATCTCACCAATTCCTTGATGCTTATAAATTTTCTCATCATGTTCAAATGGATGGTTTAAGTTAAGGTTAAACATGCATCTCATGGTCGCCTACATTGATGAGCTTTCCTTAAGAATATTTGCTTAGTTATTGAACTTAATATTTTTCCCTTCAGCTTTGATGGAAAATGGGATGCAACTCTATCGAACACCTCTAGGAAAAGGGTTCTGCTATCAACCTTACAGCTTGGGACACCAACCTTACATCCTGGGGCCTAATCACATGATTTGTGCCTTATTTCGAGTTGTTTGTCTCCTTTCTTGTAGTTTACACTCTTATCGCTAGCAACCTCATCAAATAATAATTTGTTTTTAAGGTTAAACACAATTTAGCAATATTTTCAACAGCATAAATTTGCATATTATATATTTTGTTTTAAGAGAATCATATAGTAGCACCTCAGTGTTGGTAATATTAGAAAACCCCAAGAGTTTGGTGTTGTAGAGTGAGCGTACAGCAGAAGAAAAAATAGCATGAGCAGTGTTTGTGGAATATATGTGGAAATTGCACATTTTAGTACATTTTCACCCATGGAAGTTTGAAACATTTCTTGTGCAAATAACAACCCCTTGTGTAGATTTTTATCTTGACCTTCATTTTTTTTATCAAACTATTCTCTCTCTCTCTCTCTCTCTTCTTTTTTTTTTGCCAAACTGATGGATGTTGGGTTAATTCACTGCTGAAATTTTGGTAAATTGTCTTGATCTTGTTAAGCATGTAGAACTACTAGGTTGGAGAAGAGCAATGTTAAGTTCTTGATGTTATGCTTAGGTGAAGCCAATAATTTTCTCTAAAGGGTGGCGGCCTTAAAAAAAAATAATTAAAGGCATTTGTAAGAACAGTATTAAATTATTAATAAAAATGATTAATATTTCTAGGTAGAAACATTTAGATATCATTATCAAGGAAATGAATGATATTGTTTTAGACAATAGATTCTACTATTCATTAAAGGGAGTCCATGATTTAGAATAGGGAGAAGAGGGTGAGCCAGTCTTCGTCCTTGCTTACGAATTAACATATCATTATTTTTCAGCCTGCTTTAAAAATTCTGTGTGTACAATGAAATCTGAAGTCCCATTTCTTGTTGGTGTGCTAATTGGTCCTATATATTTCGCTACTATTTTGCTCAGCCTTGAATTGTTAATTCTGTGTCTGATGACATCCATCATGTATAGGTGCAATTGGATCAGTGCTACTATTGTCTCAGCCAAACCATAGGGGACATCTACTGGAATCTGGGTCCCCTACAGACCTGTATGGTAAGCTGTCTGCTACTACTATCTTGTGTCTGTCACTAGGATAGTCACACAGTCATGCTACCACAATACATACACAAGATTGGTTGGTTCTCTAATGGGCAATGGAGTAGTAGTGGCCACAACAATGCTACCTCGACCAATGAATGATACAGACCTAGAACAGTTTTAAGAGCCACGAACAGTGCTGCCACAATCAATGAATGATACAGATGTAGAACAGTTTTTCAAGTATTGGAATGAGACTTTTATCTGGTGCTCTTTGGGTCCCGTCCTCAGCGTAAGAAAATATTCTTGAAAAGATGTGTCAAAAAACAGACTAGGAAGGTTTCTCTGAAATGGCACGAGTGGCAAACAGCATACATGTTGTTGCTGACTAGATTATTAGTCTGAAGCCTATCAAAATTGTGCTCTTTATTTATGTTCTTGGACTGTCGACCTCTTCATGCCTGGGAGATGGTATAGGGAACGCAACTATTGGATAACGTGATGCTCTTTTAGATAGATATGGTCTTCTCCAGCATGAATATTAATCTTGCAAGTCTAATAATAATAATAATAATAACCTCACCAGCAAAAGTTTTATGTTGACGTTCGTTATACACAACACAGCCGTATGTTTATTAGAGAATACGAGACAAATTGACGATGTCCTAAGAGAGTCATATAGTAGCAGACCTGACTATCTCGTAGACATCCGACATTGCTGATTTAGAAAACCCCCAAATGATGATGATGATGATGATGAATTGTAGAGTTGGGCAGCAGCAGAGACGTCGAGGAAGCAGATGTGTTGCGGAATGTACGTGGAAGTCGGACGCTTTGGTGTTGCGTTCTCCCCCATGGATTTGATGGCCGGCTGGTTCAGATACGCGAACTTGCTTTTGGTCCACCTGCAGCCACCGAAAGAGAGAGAGAGAGAGAGAGAACAATCGCTTTAATCTCTTGGAAACCCCTTAAAACAATGACATCTGACACTTACTGCTAAGCTTCTCATGTTGAGTGTGTGTAGTACTAGTGTCTATTAATTAGCATTACTTGTCTCCTCTTTCCCAAGTGAACAAGGATGGATAGACATGGTAAAACCAAGCAAGAAAAATATCGACAAGAGGCGCTGTGATTGTAATCAGCAACACCATGAACCATCCATGACGTTCGGGTGAAGCCTTTTAGATTCATTGAGGCGAGCTCACCCGTTCTTCGGATGCTAGGTTTGTTTCTATTGCTGCTGCTGCTTTTGGCAAACAGCCATCGATCGCAGGTTTCGGGAATCTTTAAAGCCAGTCACTAAGAAATACGGTAACGAGGGAAATGTCAAAAAGCCTACCAGTCCTTGATGCCTATCTGCAGCTCCTCGTCGTCTCCTTCCTTGCCATCCTCGTCCTCTTCAGCACTGTTCAACATCTCCTTCAGCGATTCCTCGAATCGCCGGTAGTCCTCCTCCTGCGAAACTTATGGCACGCACGTAGAAACAATTCAAGGAAACGCAAGGGAGCGAATAAAACAGACGAGGTCGTCCGTGTTCGCATTTCCTCGTACTACTCCTACGGCTTCTGTAACATCAGAAAGAAGCAGCGCGAGAAAACCTGCCTTGAGAGCCTTGGCTCTGATTCTTGCAGCCGCCTTCTCGGCCGCGAGGAGGTGATCCTCTTCGATCATTCGTCTCGTCATCCAGTACTTATCGATCTCGTCTCGCGTCACGCTCCTGACGACGGCCGGCTTTCTTGCTTCCGGCGTTGCCGATGGCAGCGGCGGCACCATCTTCGCGGGGATCATCGAAACCTTCTTCTTTGGTGCCACCAAACCTGCTTCCTTCTCCATTCTTTTGGTGGGCTGCTACTGTCCTCTCTCTCTCTCTCTCTCTCTTTCTCTTCGGTTGCTTGACCATTAAGACACACTTGTGTATCTAACGGTCTACGAAGCTGCTGCTATTCCAACCTAAGATTCCAAAGTGGACCGGTAGAGAAAAATCAATTCACGCCCGTCTTATTCTCCTCCGTTTAGATGAGTTTATCACACTGAAGCTTCTCATAATATTCTCCTCGAGGTTGCAGTATGTGTGTCGATCAGATCTTACCACGACGGGGTTGGGGGCAAGTGAGTGTGACTGCCGTGCTCAAAAGCGTAGTGCACTGCAAGCAAGCAGTGGTTCGTTCTTCAGCCCCCGCCAACAACACACCCACCCATCATGGCCACACCCAAACACCGGTGGTAACAGTAAGTAAAATCAGACGGTCGAGCATCAAATTCGCAATATTTTAACCAACTTTTTGAGGGGAGGGAGACGTCCCCCAACCCAACCATTCAAAAATTAAAAGTCCTTCAACATTAAAATTAAGTTTCCATTTTTTATAATAAAAGTAACGAAATTAAAGTCCTTTTAAGTTTTTTCTCTTTCACGTTTTAACAATTCCTTAAAAAAAAAACTCAAATTCTCTTCAAATAAATAATTTGAATAAATAACAAAATAAAATAAAATTATTAAAAAATAAAATATTATTAGTGCATGTACTATATAAGTATTTTAATTATTATTCTAAGGATTGTCTAGATCCGGAGCCATGGTCGTTTATTAATTCTCTCGTAGGAGAGTCCCGATGTGTATAGAGTCACATCTCACAAAAACTACTCTTCTTATACCTCTACATTGGTGCACTAATCACCATAGGGATAGGATCGATGATAAACTTCATATCTCTATGTATTAAAGTACTAATCATTGTGATTCTTAACTAACCAATCAACTTGTTATTATCACATTAAACCTCCTTTAAAGAATTTTCTATAGACTCATTTTAGATAAAGACTCATCCCCCTTGATGAGTTTAAGACCTTAATCCTATTTAAATCTTTAGTGAGGCAATCAACTAGATTATTATCAATTTTAATATAAAAATAATAAAATAAAAATCTAGTCATCTAACAAAATTTTGTCTAATCATTGTGTCTACTCATTTTAGTACTTATATAAGTTTCTTTTTACGAAAATCTATTGCTACTTTACTATCACAATAAATATAAGTATGGTTTGAGATCATAGGAAGAGTAGAAATTAGCTTAGCTTGCCTAGTAGTTCTGGTGATATTAGTTTGTTTAGTTGATTGCCAAATAGCACTTGCACACAGAAGAAATACATATTTAATATCTAAAAAATTAGAAATGCAGTTAACATCACTGTATCCTTTAATAACCCAAGTACCCTTAAGGCATTTAAAAACTCATTCTAAGATACATTATAAAAAATATCAGGTCTAATCTTATTTGATAAATAGAGAAAAGATCTAATGATTTGAGAGTATCTTTTATAGGATTATTAGTATATTTAACAAGTTGAACATTTGGATTATAAGAAAAGTAGACAAATGAATAATCAAAATACCTAAATTTATATATATTTTTTAGTATAATGAGATTGAGATAATAATATAGAATTTGAATATTTCTAGATTTTCATTCTTAAGATAATATCAGCTTCACCAAAATCTTTCATATCAAAGTGATAGATAAAATTGATTTAATCTCTAGTATCATATCTAAATCTGAAGCAAGATTTAAAATATTATCAACTTAAAGACAAAGAAAGGTAAATTTATTATCTATCCTCTTACAATATAGATAATTATCATATTCATTGATTTGAAATCCAAAAGATAAGATTATATAAACAATTTTTACGTGCCACTACTTAAGTTCTTCATACGAGGATCAAAACAGCATACACACTTTTCCTTCTTCTCCAAGCATGATAAATCTTTCGGATTGGTTTTTGTACATTTTTTCTTCTAACTCTTTATATGAAAAAATAGTCTAGTTTATGAATGAAAACAATGAAAAGTAGGACTCGGATGGTAGTAATACAAGCGTAAAAGTGTGAAATGATCAATACTAACTATTTATAAAAAATCATGAGCAACAAGCTTAGCCTTATATTTTTTTAATTGTACCATCAGTCCTAATCTTCTTCTTAAAAATCCACTTATAACCTAGGAGTTTAGTTTTAGAAGATAAGTTAGAATCCAAGTGTGATTACTAATTATTGATTCTATTTCTCTTGTAACTCTTTTTTTTAGAAAAAAAATATTAGGTGAAATGAAAAATAATTTCAAAGAAGAATGTATCTCTGTATTCAATTAAAGTATCATTTGAGATTTAAGATATTTTAGAATTTATTATAAGAGACCTATAAGTGTTGCTAAAAGAGTACCTACCCTACAAAGACGCCTCATAGTTTTAGAACCTATCTTTTTTCCCTTGTATTCTAGGATACTAATTTTAGATAAACACCCTCATATTCAAAACTAACTTAACCTTGGTTTATAATCCTTCAAAAGTTCACAAGCCTTTTTATCCTTTTATGGTATGATGCTAAGTATATAACAGATAGATAAAAGAGCCTCCCCCCACAAATTTTAAGGTACTTATGAACTAAAAATCAAAATATTAATAATATTTAAAAGGGTTCTATTTTTTCTTTTAGAACCACTATTATATTAAAGTAAAAAGGGGACTTTATGAATTATGCTATGATCTTCACAAAATTTAATAAATTTATTATAAATGTACTCGCCCCCTCTATTAGATTTTAGGATTTTATTTTTTCTACAAGTTGGTTTTTAACTTCAGTCATATATATCTTAAATTTGGTAAAAATTATATCTTTTATCTTTAAAAGATTAGTGTAGTAAAATTTAAAGAACTCATCAATAAAAGTCATAAAATAATAATTTTCACTTCTAGTTGGTGCTCAATTAGAGTCACAAACATCACTATAGATTAATTCAAATTTTTGGGTATCTCTAAATTGAATAGATTTAAAAGGTTATCTAGATTGTTTAGATTAAACGCAGATCTCACAATAGAGATGATTCATCCTTCTTGATTGAAAAAATAATTACATTACATATATATATATATATATATATATATAATCTCCGCATTTAGCCTGATAAATTGGGAAGGTGTGGTACTGTGTGGGATGATCGGGGTGTATTTTTGGTTACTGGGGTCTATCTGATCCGCTAAAATTGGAATCGGACATCTTGGTCTGTGGGTACACCCTTAAGCCTAACTTTTACGGAAAAATAATTATAGACGTTGCTAACTATTGAGATGGTTCGAGTCTGCCAGACAATTAGATCTTCTTAATAAAACACATGTTAATGTTCGTTGTATAATAGAAGCCGATAATAAAAACCATGTTAATAATGTTCATCGTGTAATAGAAGCTATGAATCATTGATGTTGTTCAAATCTTGTAAACACTACTTCGATCTTAACGAAATACATGTTGATTTATTAGACACAGTTAACTACGTTCTTAATGACGATGCAAAAAATAATTAACGCCATTTGTGTTATTTTTAATTATATAATATAATAGGACCTTTTTCTAAAAACCCACGAAAACCGAGAGATCCTGGTTTCCATATTTTTCCCTCCAACATTATTCTCTCTTTTCTTTTCTGTATCCTTCTTTTAATTCTACAATTCTAACATACGCAAGCAAATTGATAATTTGATGATAATTGGGGTGGAACATACCTCGATCGGTAAAGGCAAAGGCGACCCTCCTTCTTTTCTTTGAGATTCTTCATCCTCAGACTCCGGGAAGTTGCCTTACATCATCAATTTAGTCGGCAGCATCCAAAACCCTTCCTTCCTGTACACTGACTAGTTATTTTCCGAGTAAATCAGCTTATGCTTTTCACAGGTATCGACTCTGCCCCGCTGAAATAAAGCCATACAAGGCAAAGCGCTCCATCAGGATGGTGCCGCTAATGGCATATAAATCATGTCAACAAGGCATCGAGGAAGGTGCAACTCCTCTCTCTCTCTCTCTCTCTCGACCTTTGTGCATCTGCTTAACAGATACAACAAATAGTGCTTGCTCGATCATGCAAACTCCACTAAAAATGCATAAACCATCATGCACACACAATAGTTGACATCGACCAAGTACGATGATTTTGTGAAAAATTAGCATCAACGATGCACATTAAGGAAATTTTAACATGACAAGCATTTATTAAAAGTCTAGTGCACATGCAATTGCGTCTGCAAGTATCAAGATAATCTTTGATTAGTGCATCGCAAAACAAAAGCAATCATCTTACAGCCATGAGAAGTTCTATGCCTCCGGATGAAGACCTGCAGATAAATGAACAGCCATGAGAGCGGTGCTTCCAGACACATTGCAATCATCAGGCTAAACAAACAAGACTGACACAGAAATAAATACAAATCACCATTGCAAAACTGGTATCCACTTTAGACCATACATATTTTTGTCCAACTTTCACTTGCTGTATAGGGTTTCAAGCCCCTAACCATGAGAAGGTATCGTGTTGATGCCTTGGAAACAGAAAATGAAATTTTACCATGAAGTGCCTAATGGGATTAGTAAGTCAATGTTAATCAAAAAGGAAAAAAAACTGAATCTATGGATGTGCTTGCATCATCAAAAGACACCAAACTAGAGTTCTCCAAAGTCAACTTCATGAAGTAAAGTGTTCCGTTTTTTTAAGGTCACTTAAATCAAAAAGTCGAATAACTAATCTCTCCACATTTCCATAGACGATGTCATAGTTCTCACCAGATTGCAATAATGTGCTCCACCACCCATAGGTAGTTGCATATATATACAATGTGCGAGTATTCAGGTAGGATCAGACCAAGTACAACCATGCACAATCTGATTATGAAACAAGTCATTAAGATGGGATGAGTTACCGGGTTGTAAGATCACAAAACCTATTCATACCTGGTCTTGCTAAATTAATTGCAGAGATGAAGCTGATCAGGCTAAGTCTAGTCTGTTACTAGGCCTACATTGTCGACAAGCAAATATAAATTCCCATTAAAATTTTAGCTCAAACAACAAAGAAGCAAACCTCTGAATTTTTTTCAGAAAAAAGGAATCTTCTATTTCAGAAAAAAGGAGTCCAGAAGATGGAGAAAAAGTGCATCTCAATAATATAAGTGCTTCAATGATGAAACACAGACATTATTAAAACGTCAACAAACAAAGTCCACTAGATTTATAATAAATAAAAGCGGCATGTGTCTCTTCAACCAAAGATAATGGAACACATCCAAAAGTTCCCTTGCAAACTTTGTATCACCTATGGAATTATATATACTACTATTTAATGCCATGAAGACCGATGATTTCACCAACATTTCCTCCATAGCCCCACAATTTATATGTAATTTAGAACTTCAACAAACTCCAAAAGGAACAAGTGGTACAGAATCAACTCCAGCTTGCTGTAGTAAATTCCCTTTTCAACTTCTCACGTGTAGTTTGCCATATAATCCTGTCTCAATGGGACACACATTTAAGATAACAACTTCTTCTATGTTCATTGCTTGCTGATCTTAATAAGGTTTTGTTCCATTTTGAGACTGATTTAGATCCCATAGTCACATAAAAAACAGGTTTAGAAACTCAGTTTTCCTCTGCATGTAGGAATTTATGCACACGGGTATAGACACAAAATCAGTTTTCCTCGGGGTCACATGGGCATGAAGGGTTGCTTTTGAGGGTAAGGAAATGCATTACTAACTACTGTTGAACCAAACCAAATTTAAAAGTCTGGTTCGGTTGCTTTATTTGAATTGGGCACTCGCCCGAAGCGCCCGGCGCCTAGGTTCGGGCGAGCGCCTAGGCGGCGCCTTATTGAAGCCGCCACCTGGTCCACACACGAGGCGCTCAGGCGAGTTTAAATCATGATCAAAAACAGGTTTAGAAACTCAATTTTCCTCTGCGTGTAGGAATTTATGCACAGATACATAGGCATAGCTCTTAAATTCCAAAATCATGAATTTGATATGCTAATATAACACATGAGAAGTCTACAACTTGATGGAGTGTATATCCATGTGCTAGTTCCTCTATAATGGCATATTACAACACTCTGAGTTGGGGAAATGGACAGTGAGTCTAATCTTTGACATCTTCTGCTCAATGATAGCAAAAATATTTCCTTTTTCAAGATACGTTAGGCTGAGATTTCGTTTGCCAAGACAGTGATTGAAAGTAGGTTAAGATACTTCAGATAGTGTTTCTTTATGGGAACTGATCTTTATAAGTTGGAAAATGCTGCAGATGATTTTTTAATTTAGTGTGGTACAATGCATTTCCAAATGCATCAAAGGGTAGCACCAAATGCAATCCATCGGTCCTACAATCCCTGAGTTTGTCACATTCCCTTGAATGAACTAATTTGCATTTCTTTACAGGATAATTTGACACTTTAACCAGTCATATCTCTAGTCTGAGATTCCTGCCGTTGCTAGTTGAGTGATGTTGTTAATTGTCACAAGCGCTCACTCAAGGATCTAGGCTGTCACCTTGATTTAAATGTGTGGCACATGCCGGTTGAGTAATTACATGATTTAGCTACATGTTAAAAGTGAATGCTTTTGCTTGCAAGATGTGCTAAATCTAGATTGTGAGAGTTATAGAATTTTGGGAAACTAACCAAATGATGTTGACAGAGTTCAACAATGGAAAAAGATCCATCTAGCTGACCCCAAATAATTGAGACATTAAGGCTGCTTGTTATTATTGCAACCAAAATGTTGAGGGATCATACTTTCAGAATTTAAGCAATGGGAACAGCATATATCTTGTAAATATCATTTAAAGTCAAGAGTCAAGACCTTGAAAATATCATTTAAAGTCATGACCTTGAATAAGTTGAGTCCGGCAGTCCGGTAATTGAACATGGCACCAATGTGCGCAAAGACTTGACACGCCAGTAAAAGTTGTGGATTTTATAAAAGCTAGTTAACAATATTCCAGTTTGTTATCTAACAAACAATGCTGGAGGTCACTCAAATAATTAAATGGAGCTATGGATGCACTGGATACCTAATCTGAAATGAAGAGTAATACCAACACAGAAAAAGGTAAAATCAGACAAAATCTTCAATAGGTAACCCTTCATCCTTAATTTGCAATGGTTTATGTAGACAGACCCTAGGACATCAGCTGACTTTGCTACTCCATACTAATTCCTGTGGTAGGATTGCATACTCTTGACTCCTGAGAGAGATTATAAGGAAAAAAATAGTTGAATCCCCAACAAATATTAGACAGTGGCTGATCTCTAAATCCATGTGCTATCAACATACCTTTGTCACATTTAGTCGAACACTTGGCTTTAATTCTCTAACTCCTTGTTTAAGTCAAATAAAACAGTATGCTTTTTACTGCTCTCAAACTAGGCGTATTTCACAACATGTCATGCCACTACGAACTGTAAGATCCTAAGGCAATTGAGACAACACAATCTTCTCCCTTGCAAATCACTCTCTTTGGAGACTTCCAAGCGATTTGCACCCGGACAGCCACAAACTGAAGCATACTGAAAGCAAGCGCAATGCCAAGCGAAACTACCATTTAAAACAACTCCCAAGAATAGCCAAGAACTAAAAGCAGGAGGGGAAAATAAAGAGAAATAGAGGGACGAACTTTCACCCAACCGAAGCGATCTGAGCAACGAAAAAGCAGTAGCTACTTAGCAGAATCGGCTGCGGAAGAGGTAGTGGGAGGAGGGGAATGGCTGACAACGATGGGTGGCCGCAGGGCTCGGTGCTCCTCTTGTTGTTGCTTCCTGGAGTTGAACATCGCCTCCGTCTCCACAACCACCAACCGCTTCACCTGATGATCGGGTAATATGAGCAAACCGGCACCAAATCAGCAATCAAGAGAGGGGGAAACGGAAGGAGGAGGACGAGAGTAGTCGTCGGCGGTGGCGGGGGACCTGGTTGAGCATGCCGAGGAGGGAGGGGGTGTTGCGGTGAGCAACGGTACGGTGGCAGCGGCGGAGGCGCATCGCGTCAAGGGTGCGGCGGTGGAGGTGGCGGGTGCCAGGGAGGCCGCGCACCAGCGTGATGTATAGCCTCGGGCTCCACTCGATCGGCACCCGCGCCTTGAACGCATTGAACGCGCTCCCGCTCATCTGGCTCTGTGAATAGAGAACGGCAGGAGATTTGCGGCATTTAGGGCTAAAGAAAGAGAGAGAGAGAGAGAGAGAAGGTGTGGCAACGGGCGCGGCGTTTTTGGTTCGTTGAACCCGTTCGGCCCAATCCACTCAAATAACAGGCCTGGAGGTGTGTCCGACCGCATCATCGTCCAGAATTAATTGGTTCGGTTCGATCGGAAAAATATTAAAA
>NW_008991769.1:17216-67112 GCF_000313855.2 Musa acuminata subsp. malaccensis
ATATATATATATATATATATATATATATATATATATATATATATATATATATATATATATATATATATATATATATATATATATATATATATATATCAGCACGATCTACCATCAGTGGATTATCAATCAATCTTTTTCAGCAACTTTAAAGCACAGTTGGCAGAGTGAGGCCAATATAAAAGATTATTAGGAAATGCTAAAGTGATTCTCGGAAGAAGACGGTGAATCGTTGGCACGTCGTCACCTGAGCGTCATCGATCATAGCAGGTGGGACGTATATATCGTGACATGGACGCCTGTCATAACCTATCAACATCATCGTCCTAACCACGTGTGCGTTTGATCCCACCCAAAATGACGGCCCAACGACCACATAACGTATTACGTCCTCGTCCTCCCAGCATGAACCCAAACTGTTATCAACATGTTATGCATCCCAGTCCACAAGATTTCTACCACCACAAGCAAATACATAATGACATAACCAAATACAAAAGCGAAAAAGAAAATGATTACCAGCAGAAACAAATTCATCGATTATTGACTCACTTTTCCTCCCTTCTCTTTTTGGTGTCGACGAGAGCTGCGTTTCATGAGAATGCTCGCTCGAACTTTTTATTTACCTCGTCATGCTTCGTTAGATGGCTGCCCACCAATTCTTTTGGGTGTCCACTTAATTCTTTTGTCCTCTCTCTCTCTCTCTCTCTCTCTCTCTCTCTCTCTCTCTCTCCCTCTCCAACTCTCTCGGTGTTCTCAAGAGCAGCGAGTGCAAACAGGTTATACAATAACTACTACAATTGTCTCTCTTCTACGCAAAGCAATGTCAGAGCAAGCCCCTGCTCACCACCACAGTGGAGAAGGATGGGTTGGAATCCGTAATGTGAAGACAAAGAATGCTGTGATGTATATTTTTCTCAAGATATCTGATCTTCGAAGAAGAAGCCCTTTTGTTTGATTCAAAGGTGGAGACATCCTTCCTCCGACGAGTGCCAAAGAGGTTAGGTTCTTGGAGCACCGACAAAAGAAAAGATCAAGCCTCGATCCAGATGAAAGAAAAAGGTAGAGGACTCTTTCTTTGATTCACAGATGAGGAATCCTGCTCATATGAGAATCTAAGCCTCACTCCAGGTGAAAGAAAAAGGTAAACGACTCCCGGTCCGACTCCTCCTCCTCAGGCTTACATTCGAGCATCCTCTGCTATGTTAGTCATGTCAGAATGACAAAGGAAAAGTTATTGATCGTATATTGTTGTAATGTGGTAGTCGTCGGAGGAAATATCCACAGATTGTAAGGACTCCGTCTGCTTGATAAATGTGTTTTATCTTCATTGCTCTTACAGCAGTGATGCTCAATTCTGAGAGGTAGGTGTTTGGACCTTGTGATGGCGTCATCTTGGGAGTATATGGGGGACATGGCCAACGTCGTCCAGCTGACCGGCCTCGACGCCGTCCGCCTGATCGGCATGATCGTAAAGGCCGCCTCTGTTGCGCGGATGCACAAGAAGAATTGCCGGCGGTTCGCGCAGCACCTGAAGCTTATCGGCAGTCTCCTGGAGCAGCTCAAGATCTCGGAGCTCAAGAGGTATCCCGAGACGCGCGAGCCGCTGGAGCAGCTCGAGGATGCCCTGAGGAGGTCCTACATTCTCGTCAACAGCTGTCAGGACCGCAGCTACCTGTATCTCTTGGCCATGGGGTGGAACATCGTGTACCAGTTCAGGAGAGCACAGAGCGAGATCGATCGGTACTTGAGACTGATTCCACTGATCACTCTTGTCGACAAACATAGAATCAGGGTATGGATCTCGTGTTATTGCTCTTCTCCCGTTCGCTATCGATAATTACCAAGCAATAAGCCATTATGGTCCTACCTTTTTGCCTTGCCTTGTTGATAAGCCAATTTTAGTCACTATTTGGTAGACAATGGTCCATCTTTGATGCTGAGATGAACAGAATGAAAATATCGACACAGAATTTAAACTCCACATGCTTCATTTAGGGCAATTTCGATGATGCTATTTACATCTATCTAAAAGCTTGTCACTATTAATAATCTCAAAGATTTGATCTTGCACATGAAAATTCTACTTTCAATTGGTTCAGAAATCATAACGATGTGACGCTAATTAGCATTTCTGTTTGTGTTTGGGAGTGCCGTTGATATGTCACAAACGACTAGGCATAATTCTAATGGTCGGTTGGTATTGCGATTGCCATACAGTAGGCTATGATTTCTAACGTACATAATGATCGGTTCCCAGAAGCTAGTACCCAATATGATTGTGGCACATTGATGACATATTTTACCATCATGCGTTGAATAAATAGAAATGACATCTTTTGCTATCATGTGTTGAATAAATAGAAGACGAAAAACCAAAAGTGACTTGCTCTTATGCTTGCATTAGGTCAGTCCTAAGATCTCAACTCTTCGGGGTCGATTATGTGGATTTTTTCCTATCATTTAGCTTTGTTAAAGGAAATAGTTGGTTAAACCGCGAGCCAATGAAACCGTTAAGTAATACTTAGAAAATAACACCTGGTAGGATATTAAGTTTGACCCTCGGAGATTATGCAAAAGCTATACTTGTTCGATCATTGAATCACCCATTTTCTATTGTGCATGAGACAAAGTACAACTAGCGATTCTAATAAAGATCTTTCTATACAATTGATTTCACCTTATATAATGAAATATCCCATGTATTTCTTATTATACCTCTTGTGTTCTTCTGAATTTCTTTCAAAAGGTTACTATTTGTTTCATCATTTTGTTCTGGTCTCTCAGATATGTTGTTGCAATCCCAAATGTTATGAATCATGATGAATGGGTAAATTCTGAGATCGGATGCTCATACATAGAAATTACTTTACCAAAATTCATGGTGTATATAACACCAATGTTTGGTGATCATATCATTCTGTCTTGGTTTACATCTCAGTTACAGTCTGATGTCGGGTATGAGCTTCTCATGTACCATAAGCAGCTACGGGTATTCCCTTGTGTTTCTTAGGATATTAGTTAGTCTGAACACTCAATGTACAATATCCTCTCTAAAGAAATAAAAGTATTTGGTTACTTGTTCTCGGACGATATTAGTTGGATATATAGCTGGTTGACCATCAACTGAGAGGATTATTACCTAATGAATTTCTTGTTTAATTCCTGTGTCATTTTTTGAATATGTCCTGCTTGATTTGATCCTTCAGGAAAGATTGGAGTATATTGAAAGGGACCAATGTGAATATAGCTTTGATGAAGAAGACAGGAAGGTGCAAGATGTTCTGCTAAATCCAGTTCCTTGCAAAAGTCAGAGCATGGTTCTCAAAAAGTCTCTTTCTTGTTCAGACTCAAGCATGTCATTTGATGAAGCTCTTCAGAAAGAAAATGAGAAGCTTCAGATGGAACTTCAAAGATCACAAACTAACCTAGACGTAGGTGCATGCGGACTTATCCAACAATTGCTTGGACTAACCGAGACTATGGCAAGTGCGTTCCCGGAGAACACCGTAGAACTGAAGAATTATGAAAATGTGGAGTCAGCATCTGTTGATGTCCTTGATGACAAAGAAGATTATTCCTCTTATGGGAACTATTACAGCCAGCAAGATGACACTTGCAAGGCATCATCAAGGTTAGCTCTGCTGCTACTCATGCAAAAGGATAACTGCCATGCATAAATATTGGTTCCAGCCACTCAATGTTTGTTTTTTTCTTCAATAATTGGGCATTGCTAATTATACATCCATTAACCTTTGAACTACTATTTTAAGAGTAGTCGTCACCTTATATACCCTTTCTTATACAAAGAAAATATACTTGATATGCAGAAACACGCAATTACAGTCAATACAACCATTAGTTCAACTCTCTATGACTCATTAGCTTCATCGACCCTTTGGTTTGTCTAAGACTGATAATTCAACATAATTTTACAAGTGAGGTACTTTCAGCCACATTTCCTCTCAAAAGGGAAATATATAATTTACAATATGAATATATTTCTTGTACCTACTCATGGCCTGCTTAGGACACCAACCTTCCTCATGATCGGAGACAGCAGCTCCATGAGTCGGTGCTTCATGGGTCCTTCACAAATTCCTAATTTTATTTAGGGTACCCATTCATATATCCATAACAGCCATTGTGAATAAGAATATCAGAATATCTAATGACATCTTGCACTTCATGCAGAATTTCATCTATAGCTTCTTCTGGTCATGATTTGCTTTCAAATAAGGCATCATCCAGATATGAAGAATGGCACTCAGATTTACTCGGTTGCTGCTCAGAGCCATTTTTGTGTATGCCATTTTCACCTGCAACTCTTGTAGATACATACAGTAGGTGTGGAAATTGATTGTCCCTATGATCATGTTTGCATATTTTTTTCTACAATGAATCAGCTTTAGTTATCTTGTTTTGGATGAATATAGGATCCAGTTTCAAGATGTTTTACTACCCTCAGTATGTCCATTATTTATCCCCCATTAAATGTGTGGATCCACCCTGAAATGGTTCGTAAAATTTAGTCCCATAGGATTTTATTTTTAGTTCCATCTCCTGGTTACATTCAATCGTTCCTAATTGCCTTTAACATAAATGTGGATCTAGATAACGAATCTTGATGATAGTTTCCCTCTTGACACTGTTAATTTGACACGAGTACAATAATTTTTTTTGGTTTCTGCATCATATTCTGGTTCAGTTTCCTGTTTCTGTATAGTTTTATGTTTGCTTTTTGAACTTTCAGATCCTCCGTGATAGTGTACACTTTAAACTTTCCCTCTTTCCCATGTTTCTTAATGCATCCATGGCGCATATAATTCCACTCAGATTTGAATATGATCTGAAAAAGGTCTACATGGATGGTGTAGTATCCAGGTTCAAAAATATGGTTAGTCATTGTTTCTTCAGATAATTTGATGTTTTGATTTGCTATTATAATAAGATGCATTTTTGCATCCTTTTTCTGCCTTATGGAGAAACATGGAATGCATTACAATTAGGTTTTGCCTTTTTAATCAATTCTGAAGGTAGATTTGATGATAGATTGGCTTTTAGGTGCAATAGGCCATGGTTGTTGTCTCTGTCTCTGAGAAAAGAGACTATTAAGAAAATTCTTGTAGCTGCAACTGCCTATAAAGATTCTGCTGCTGCAATCAGTGACTGCTTAATGCCTACATCGACCATTTTGATATCTGTGAACCCCGTAAGGACTGACTAATAACTAGTAAGTGAAACACACTGTACAATAGAAGTAATGACATTCTGATATGTATAAATTTGACATAAATTTAACTATAATAAAGAACAAACTGATGGTATATATGCAAACTCCTAACATGTACACTCCCCAAGCATTAAGGAGAGTTTTCATGGCCAAGTGAAGGTAGAAGAAGGTCCTCAAGTATCGCAATCTCATGTTAGAAAACGTTCACATTCAAAATTCATTCAACCATAAGCAGCAGATGCCCTTCAGATATCTAGCAAATTTATCCTGGCATATCCGAACAGTCTATAGTGGGTGATACATGATATTTCATTTCTTTACTGATGGGCAGATCATTAAACCAAAATATAAATATTAATCAAGAACCAATTTCTTTTCAATTCAACAGACTTCATTTTTCTTGTCTACATTTGAATTTTTTATGACATCTTCTTACATCTGACATTCAGACTATGGTTGGTTGGTAAATTGCAGGCATCAAGACATGCTGTTTCCCTTGTGGGACTTTTTCAAAAATCGCTTCGGTTGCAAAAAACAGACATGTTTGTACGTCGATGTTGTACTTGTTCTTATATTAGAAGCATTCATCTTGGATTTTTATTCTCAGAAAGCTAATCTGGGATTGCATGCATCTAATTATAGGAAATAGTAGAATGCAGAAATACTAAGTTTTTTTTTTTGGGGGGGTGGGGGTTGCAAATCTGTATTTTGATATCACCGTAGACCATATTTCAAATAGAAAACCACTATGACGATTTAAGAGATCTAAACACTTTCATGAATTTAATGACCCGCATCCGGGTAATTGACAACAAGGGATGTGAATTTCTTGTCAGGTATGATTAATGTTCCAAAAGTTGTAAGAAAATAATAATGCTACTATGATTTCTTTTCTGCATTACAAACTTTTGAAGCACAAGCTCATTTTTGGCAAGTGTTTCATCGGCCAAAGATTCTTTAAACTTAGCATCTAATAAGTCGTGCCAAACAGAATGGCATTTTGAACAGAGATGATTCAACCCAAAATTATGCATTAATAGGTTGCAGCCTCTAGTATTGAACTGCAATTTTCGGCTAAACTCGGACTCAGAAATAAGTTTATATATTTGTCATGTATATAGCACACTGATTTGAAATTTCAAAAGTAATGCTGTGCTACATGGTTTGATAATGTAACACGGATGCGATTTAGCAGTTAAAGAATTAAGAATGTGTGGAATAATGTCACTGACAGTGTGTTTTGGTGGTGTCAGCTTCTGCGGAAGCATGCAATGACTTCATGGCGTATGCATTGGTTCTATCCTGTTGCTGTTACACATGTTGCATCAGGAGAAAGCTTCGTAAAATGCTGAACATTACGGTAATTATTATGCTTCTGCTTCGATGGATACAGGATTTCCATTTGATAGAAGATGTTAATCGGAAGGCTATCAGACCAAAGTCTGTTATATTTATTCAACCTAGCAAAGTTGTCTCTGTAGACATGAGGAACTTTAAATCTATCGAACTGATGTGTGTATCTAAATTTATGCATCATTTCAATTTGAGACGGACATGGTTAAACAATCATCGATCATCAATAATTTTTTTTTTTTTTGAATTGCTCGACTATCTGCAGCATACTAGTTTTCCACATACGATGCAGTGAGCATGATTATGATACCAGAGAAGAGGTTATCAAGTATGGCTGATTCTGTGTTACAAATTTGCCTGTTAGGGAGGTTTATGTGATGATTTCCTCTCACACCTGATGTGCTGCTGCTGTGCCTTCGTTCAAGAATGGCGCGAAGTGGAGTTTCGTGGGACTAATGGTACGTCCATGACTGCTGCTGGCTATCGTTGTATGATGTTGGTGTGGTGTTGCAAGTTAGACAAACATTAATCACTTGAGAAAATGCTTTGCAGTTGTCGATAAGACGAAAACAAATCCACCAGCTTCTCAATACATGGAATCTTGACTACACAGAATGGCAGCAACAGACCTCAGTCTGGCCACAGGAAATGATGGAAGTAGTGCTAGTCGTCGTCTTGTGTGTACAATATCTGTGTGTGTGTGTGAGTGTGTGTGTGTATAGTACTGGTATATTGCACTTGGGTATTCATTCATTTGTAAGTGAAGATAACTTGGTGTGTTTGTAGAACGGGATATGCTTCTGCTATTGAAAGTAAAAGAAGGTTAATTATTGCAGATGAAGGGTTTCTGCTGGGGGTGTCTGCAACCCATTGATTGATTAATGCACAAGCTACGATAATTCCAGAGGAGGCAAGCTCGGGAGAAGTAATGACATGGATGGATGGATGGATGGATGGAGGCAGTCAGCTAAAAGCACAATAAAAGGATGGATATATATATATGGCTATGAACACTAAAATAAGCTATGAACAATCTGAAGTGCTTGGTGGCATCTAAATATGAATCTCCAACACTTATATGAACAAATCAAGCACCAGAATAATGTTGCTAAGATGAAACTATCAAGCACCAGAATGTTGTTGGCTAGATAAAGGACCGGAGAGAGGCGCGATCGATTGTCCGATCCCAAAAATAAATAGATTGCATATCAACGTCACGTGTATTGATCTTGATAAGGAAAAAGGAGATAGAGTTGTCGATTAGAACAAGCTTCGATCTTCTATATTTCTCTTAAGAAAACTCTTTACAATTTTAAAAACCCTATATGTTTTTTACCCAATATATAAGATTTATATAACCCCCGAAAGATATATTACATTAATTATATTCAAAATGAATCATTCTCTTTAAGAAATTTTTTCATTAACCAATAACCAATTTGACTCGTCAGATATTTAATTTATTTTTTCTTCTTGATATGATATAATGAATCTCCCACTTGATGTAATGAACCTATCTTTTGATGAAATTAATCTCCTTACTGAACCGGTTTAATGAAAAACAAAGACACATTAAGGACTCGAGTGAGCTTCGAACGTAGCACCACCAATATACACACACATTTGTATTTATAAGAGTTGCTTGTTTCTTGAGAAAATTTAGATTTCTTGGACGAATACAATCACCCCGAAAGAGTTGCTTGTTTCTTGGGAAAAGAAATTTCTCCAAGTACATTAAATTAAATTACCATTTCTCTAGAATAATTATTTTCTTGTATTAGTTTTGCTGGTAGGTGAGTTATCAATGCTTACCAAGCGATTGTTTGGCCATACCATACCTCCTTGCTTAAAATTTTTGAGGATATGCGGAAAACTATTATTAATGTATTTAAAATTAAATTATTAAAGTATTTAAAACTATTATTGAGGAAAAAGACAGACATATGCTTGGAAAACTATTGAAGTATTTAAAAATTGTATTAATGTTATATGGATTTGGATATTATAAACTATTGAAGTTGTAATATTAAATGTTATATGCAAAATTTGACATAAAATAAGCTGCAGATAACATCTTAATGCTATGAACAATGGCTTCAACAACATTTGATGCCACATTTAGGGTATCTGATGATTGGTTGCAGAGTTTTGGGGGAGAGTAGCACCTTCTTCCACCCATTGCAGAACATTTGGTGCCACGAGGAGAAACATCTAAATCAACACAACCAGAGGGATTAGGAGTTGGGGTGGGCCATATATCATCACGATAGTTTTACCAAGTTCCGAAATCGATCGACAATGGCTGGATTGGAACAAAGTGGTAAGACAGTCATGATTGATCCCCGTTGGTTAGATAGAGTATATGAGATCAGAAATCATATTGGCGTCCACATTCACAATAATAGTGAGCCATTTGGGATAAGGGAGTGGATGAGGCCATTACCTAAATCCCTCTTCCGATGTTGTGTTAGGTTACTGATGTTTTTAGGACATCTATAACAACTATGGGTGAAGTTTCCCATCAATATTATTAAGAGCCTTTTGGCGATAATATAATTCTTGATGATTTTAAAAAAAATAATCAAGCATTAGGATCGAAATTCCAAAAAACAAAGTCTTTATTTAAAGATAGAACGGTCGATGAGTTAGGATTAAATCGATAACAAATTGAATAAGGGTCGATTTATCATATACCCCTGTACCATATTTTGTTTTAAGGTATTGTCCAAAATATAAAAAAGAATCAAGATATTAATTAGGTCAAGTACCTTCAAAGATTTTTAGCGGGGCAATGCTTGATCGAGAAGTATATTTTTTAAAAAAATAAACATTAAATTTGTTGAGGTTGATATGAGATGGACGAGGGTTTCAAATTGCTCCAGTATCATCATATTGTTTATACAAGATTTAGAAATTTTTTTTTGCTTGAAAGTTTAGTTTTCTTTTACTTGGCATCATTTGAGACAAAAGGAGGACGAAAGCTAATGAATTATGATAAGATAATGATGCAAAGAGAGAAAGCTTATTGTCTCGAGAAGACAATAAGCAAAAAAATCCAATGTATAAATTGAGTAGGCAAGTTGAATGATAAGATTCAAAAGCCATTTTCAAATCTAATTAAAAAATAATAAAATGATTATTACCTTTAGAATTGATCATTATTTACCTTTGATTAAAAATATTATTTAGGGGTAATCAGATTATAAGATAAAACATTTGATTATGTTAATAAGTAGTTCATACAAGAGTTTATAAATCGATATTATAGAAGGTTGTGTGTTTGTAGTCTTTGATACCCGTAGGGTTAGGCTCATTAGCAATAAAATATGAGATTAGGGAGTTGATCCAACTTCAATAATTTATAGAATTTAATATTAAATCCATTGAAACCTCAACTCTTACCGATACTCATTCGATTGAGGTCAATGAAAAAATTATAAGGATTTGCATAGGGGTTGGTGAGAATCATTCCGACTTTGGAAGAGGAGGAATGGAAGACCAATCCGACGATGAAGATTGAACATTGAACACTATTATAAAAGGAAAGGTTGGAACGCCGATTGATTAGAAAAGACCTCAAGGATGTGAAGCACCGCTCTCAAACAAACACAGAATTATCGTCCTCCCGAATCATAAAATGAAATTCTTCTTTTTCCTAAAAATGTGAGGACTCGTAATTATTATCATACTAAATTAAAGAACTTGATAACTGAGTTTAGGGTCTTGTAATTATTATTAAATTTTTTTTTTCTCAAGTTTTTGGCTGTTTGAAGTTTTGCCGCTCGTGGGAAAAATAAAAAGGAGAGTATGACAAATAAAAATGGAGGGAAGGAAAAATAAAAGACGGGGAGAGAAGAAATAGGGAGAGTAGGCACTAGTTGATCAACCGTATATACGTGAGAAACATGTAGTTTATGTCTGACAATTTATTCTCACACAAAGTGAAAGTCGATGGCGATGTGTTTCGTGCGTGAGTGGAATACTGGATTGGCGCATAGATAAGTGACTCCGACATTGTCACAATATATTATAGGAGTAGAGTTGATATTGATGCCAAGTTCCTTGAGGAAATTCATGACCTAATTGAGTTATGTAGTAGTGATGGCAATAGCACGGTATTCAGCTTCAGTTGTTGAACGTATAACTATCTTTTGCTTCTTGGAACTCCAACTTATTGAATTAGGTCCAAGGAAGAGAATATACCTCGATGTAGATGTTCTGTTATCAAAATTATCTGCCCAATCAGCATCAGCAAAGGCATGGAGATGAAGGGAGGAGTGTTTACGAAAAAAGAGGCATTGATAGTCCCGTGAAGATATCGCAATATTCGTTTGACTGCAGACCAATGCATAGTAGATGGTCGATGCATGAATTGGGATAATTTATTGACTGCAAATGAGATATCTGGACGAGTGAGAGATAAGTACTATAAGGAGCTAAGGACTTGATGGTATTGAGTTGGGTCTGTAGTAGGACTTCCATCACATAGTTTGAGTGACTCGCTAGTAGACAGATGTATTGTAATTGCCTTTGCATCTTGCATGTTCATTTTAGATAATAGATCTTAAATATATTTTTGTTGTGATAGGAATAGCTCGGAAGATGTGTATATTGCTTCCACTCCCAAAAAATAGCTCAAGGTTCCTAGATCTTTAAAGGAGAATCGATCTGCTAAATGCTTGAGGAATGCCTTGATTTTCATAGGATTGTTGTCTTCGACAATAAAATCATCCACATATACCAGAAGATATAATATATTATCATTGTGACAAAGAAATAAGGAGGTATCAGACTTAGAGTTGATGAAGCTAATTGATGCAAAAAACGAGCCAAGTTCGATGTACTAAGCTCTTGGAGCTTGACAAAGTCCATAAGTAGTTTTTTGTAGTTTATAAATATGCTTTGGATATTGAGGGTGGATGAAGCCAGGAGACTATGCATGAAGACATCATTAGTTAGGGTCCCCTATAGAAAGGCATTGATAACAGTCAAAGATCTCCCATGATAACAACCTCAACATCAGCCAAAACTACATGATAAGATATCATAAATCTATTGAGGAAAATCTTCCTCTATTGAGGAAAATTCTCCCTTCCAAACATATATAAATATGAAGTATTATGTATTATTTTAATCAATGCAATCTTCTTCTTTCTATTTTATTTCTATCATGGTATCAGAGCTAAGACCACTTTTAAACATCTCGGAGTAGACCCGACTTCACCTAATCTCGGCTCCTTCTCCTACTGCCTCGTGGACCGTGACTCCATCTCAATCGCTCTCCACTCCATCGTTGCTCTCGCCATGATCGCACCTAGCATCTCCGTCAGATGCGGCATTTTTCCTTGGCGAAAGGTGGCAGTAATAGTGGCATCTTCCACAGACGTCCTCCAGGATCGTTGCATTGGTCTCCTTCGAAGCTGAACAAGGGCCACCACGCCACGCCCTCTTCTCCTCCCTACACTAGCGGTATTCTTTACTATCGCCCTTCCTCTGCCTCTTCCTATAGAAGCAGAACCGCAGCAGCCCTTTTTGTCGCAACAGTCGCAGCAACTACATCAACAGTGATATGCTCTTCTCTCAAGTTGGTGTCCCATACTCTACCTTCTTCACCTCGACAAGCAACATCCGGAACCATTTCCAAGTTTCCAACTATAGAACTATTGCACAGAGACTGTAGCGCACAAAGATCTACAGCTTTACACAATATTGATCATTGTCAATATTGATCAACAACCCACAACTCATTTGCCACCATAACCCACAACCCATTTGCCACCAACACCTCTTCCTCCCATATCATTGTCATTGTTGCAGACTTCTAGTTGCTCCCACATATTGATACATATCCTTCATATGTTCTTATCATCTATCTCTGATGCTCCCATTATTATTCCTGCAGGGAACCACAGTACTTTTCCACATACATGCCTTATCTCCATAAATGCAGCAATTTTCATCCCCTTCAAATTATCCAAAGGTGATAACTACACATCTTAACTACTCAATTCTCTAATCTACTATTTAGCTATGATATTCTAGGCTATGTCGATGGCTTTCTTCGTTGTCCACCGGTGATGCTCAACATCTCAAGTGCACCCAGTCCAGTACTAAATCCGAACCATAAATTATGGTTATGCCAGGATTGTCTCATCCGGTGATGCTCAACATCCAAAACGCACCCAGTCCAGTACTAAATCTGAACCATAAATTATGGTTACGTTGGGATTGTCTCATCCGACGATGCTCAACATCTCAACCGCACCCAGTCCAGTACTAAATCCGGACCACAAATTATGGTTACGCTAGGATCATCTCATCCTTTAAGCTATTCAAGCCTCGGTCGTTGGATCCCTAGCCCCACTTATTTCTTCATGTGACAATGTTGTTGAAGCTTGGTGCAAGTTGCAAACCACCCTGCCAATCGTTCCCGCGCTCGCATGCTTAGTCTCTTGTCCAATCTCATGACGATACAACAAGAGGGAAGTACTGTTGCACATATGATTCACTAGTGCCATTTGAAGAACTCTATGACAAGTTGACTAACTATGAGATATATCTCAAGTGTGAGGATAAGTTACCAACTCAAGTCCAAAGAAGATTACATTGATTGAAATAATACACAATACTTCATACTTCATGTTTATACATGTTCTTCCCTCAACAGAGGAAGATTTTCCTCAATGCGTTGTTAAAGTTGTTATCGTGGAAGATCTTTAACTGTTATCACCTACATCACATTATTATTCGTGACTTTTTATCTATTTACGATTCAGATAATAATAATAGTAATTTAGTGATAACAAAATTATTTGCAGTACGTCGTCCCAGTTTTTACTACAGTGAACTCCTCATCGTCGGAGGAGCTTCCTCGATTAGTTTCTGCAGTTCCATGGCGAACTTGTCCATGGTCGTGCGGGGTAGGTAATGGGGAACCACCACCCCTTCCTCCCCCTTGCTGTTCCTGAAACGGAAGTGGAAACTCGCCACTCGGCCCCATGCCGGCCCGCCGTACAACGGCTTCCCCCACCCGTAATCCACCAGCTCCAGCCCGGAGCGAGTCGCGTCCGACACCAGGTACGACCCCCGCACCTTGTAGTGCGGCCGTCCACGCAGCACCATCAGGTCCACCACCGATCGCATGTACTCTTCCGTCACCATCGACTTGGCCTCCTTCACCAGCTCCAGGGCGTAGCCCACGGGCCTCGCGCACAGCTCGCCGGCGGTGGAGATCGCTGTCGCGTAGGCGATCGCGTTCCCGTAGTACCCGGCCGGCAGGCCCAGGCCGGCGAAGCGCTTCGCACGCGCGTTCACGATGAAGAGGACGCGGACCTCCTCTTCGTCGCCGGGGCTGATGGCGATCGTGCGGCACCTCCATAGGCACGCGGTCAGGATATCGAAGGTGGATCTGTCGCGGAGGTGGGGAGGCACGCACCTCCTCAACGCGGCGACATCCGCTCTGCCGAAGAAGAAGGAGCGGTGCACCATGTCGTCAAGCGGGACGATGGTGGTGGCGGGGCCCCTCGCGTCGGACGGCGGCACAGGGTCGTACTCACGGTGGACGCAGGTGATGCGAGGAGGAATGCGCGCCTCCAGGAGCTCGCGCGCCCACACAGGGGATACGGACGGGGCGGCCGCGCCGCGAGCCAGCTCGCCGACGGCGTTCATGAACTGGCCCAGGCCGGCGCCGTCGGCCATGGTGTGGTTCAAGCGGAGCGCCACGACGAAGCCACCGCAGAGCAATCGGGTAACCTGCATCAGCACCAAGGGGCAGTGGAGGATGCCACCGGAACCAGGGACGTCGTGGAGGAGCTCGCCCAAGAAAGGGAGCGGCGGGTGCAGCGCCTCTCCGAACTGCTCGAGGCTGATGTCGGCGTCGGCCTCGACAAACAAGACCCCCTCGCCGGTGCACTCCACCACCAGCTTCCTTCCGGGGGCTTCCCGGAGCCGTCCCGCCAAGGGGTAGTAGGAGACGAGTGCTCGCCCGAGGGCCTCGCGGATCACCTTAGCGGGGTCGCGATGTCCTCCTCCAGTTCCCGTCGTCGAGATGGAGGGGACGCTGTTGCGGTAGAACTGGATGACGGGGATGTGGGTACGCAGACCGTCTTGGTCGTCGATGTCGGAAAGGCGCTTGAATTCGTGAGGAGTGGGCTCGGAGGGGGGCACTAGCACGGGCTCCTGCCGGCGGACGGTGAAGGTGGGTGGTGACGGCGCCGCCATTACACGACACGAACGAGCACGGAAGACGGAAGTAAACAGAGCCCTTCCTTGGATGCCACGGGGTGGAGGCGGCGGCGGCGTGTCTGACCTCGGAGGAGGAATTTGGGGGTGGATCGTAGGGCTGTCGTCAGGTTGGCGAATCACATCTTAACGAAAAGACTTGAGTTTAATTATGACGACATATTAAAGGCTTTCTTTCTAGTCTGCGAAAGTCGTAGGGAACCAAAAATCTTGCCCAAAGGTCACAAAGAGGGTGGGCTCGAATTTTGACGACATATTAAAGACTTCAGTTTAATTATGACGACATATTAAAGACTTCAGTTTAATTGATAGAGAGGTTTTAAATGTTTATGAGTCCATACTTTGTCGTGTTGTTCTGCAATCCAGAAAAAAAAATTTTGGCCATCATTATTATTATTTTTGTGGAGTGGTTTCGAGGTAATAAAGGAGTGTATATTTTATATGTTGTCCATTAATTTCTTTTGTTTTCAGTTACAGTAAGCATATCGTTCATTTGGGATGAAATGAAGAATTACAATATCAATTACAAAATCACCTTTAATGGCTCCATACAATATATTTTTGCCCTACGATTTAGTGGCAACCATTGGCATATTTGGTGATACATTATAACTCCAGAGAAGATGTATTTTCATTATAACTCTAAAAAAATTAAATTTCAATATATTTAAATTAATGGTAAGATTCTAATGTAATTATTATCTAATGATATATATATTTTTAATATTAACTGTCTATTTGTTTAAAAATAGGTATAAATTTTTAATTAAAAACCCCTATAAATTTAGATCACATCCATCCTAGTATTTCATAGAAGAAGATTGTTAGTAAAGGATGAAAGATTAAAGTGGTGACATGTTTTCAGCGAGATGGATGGTACTAATTGTAAATCAGCAAGATAGTAAATGTTTTATTCATTCATATTGATAAATTATAGTGATTATTGTACTAATTGATTAATATATTTTATAAGAACAATTACACAGTATTCTTGATGAAATACATTGATCACTTGTTGATGGACAAAGAAATAAATTTACCCAAAGGGATGTGTTTCCACTTTTAATTGTAAATTTCGAATGCTTCTCTAGAACTACCATGACATAATCTAATGTGTCTACTGTATATATATATATATATATATGATTTTTGGGTGATTAGTTTTTAAATATGATAATTTTGGGTTATTTGTGATCAAGTGTAACTTCTTGAATTTTTATCATATTTATTTAAACTTCTCTAGAATTATCACGACATGATTCTAATATATTTAGTATTACCTTTTTATTTTTTATATGATTTTAGGATAATTAAATTTTAAAATAAAGAATTTTCTATGTGAAATCTACGATAGAGTATAACTCAAGTGTAACTTATTAAATTTTTATTAAACTTATCTAAACTTCTTCAAAACTATCATGATTATAATATGTTTAGTATTACTTTATCTTTTTTTATGATTTTATGGTGATTAAATATTGAAATAATTTTTTTTTAATGTGGAATCCATGATCAAGTGTGATGGTATCACGAGTACCATCGACTGGTAAGTCGATTTGGTTGGTTTACTATCGAAGGTACAAGTCCATCCTTACATCTCCTCTAAACTAATGTGGGGCTGTTGATATAGTGAACCAACGTAAGAGGTTTGTGTGGGAGGTCGTCTACCGGGGATGCTCTAGTTTGGGAGCGATGAGGTCGAATAGAGGGATCGGGGTCTTCTTGGCTACATGGTCCTTTCTCGGTCGTCGTTGCCTTCTGATAGCGGGATCATTTCTTCTAGTCATAGGTACCCTGCAAGTCAATCACATGAGTGATGACACGTGTGAATTGACACACTATCTTTTTATTTATTATTATTATTTGATATTTTATCACTTTATATTACTTGTTACTTGAATATATTGTGATGTCCATGGATCTATGTAATAAGAATCGGATCGTGATGAGATCACGATACTGAGACCGATTCATCTTTGAACACAGTTCCTAAATAATCTTGGTCATTTGTTACTCGAGAGGAACATCGAGATAACCGGACATATTAGTGTGTTGTATATCCATCCATATGATGGATGTAGCTAATCCTATAGCTGCTCGTGTGGGGGTACTAGGGATATAGTATAGGTGGTCATTGGAGAATAAGTTCACTGATTGATCTGTTTACGGAATGCAGGATGGTTGATGATGCCTTATTGTCAGACAACGATTAGTGGATCTCTATCTAATAATCTCTCATGGGCTCGTATTGGATTTCATCCATAGGATCCAATAATTTAGGGGCTCATTGAATATCTAATAAGATATGGGCTCCGACGGATATCTCATATTCGAACCCCTGCTCATTGCAATGCCTACCATATATGTGTGACCCTCTAGGCCCAATATCGAGCTAGCCATGAGTCATACTTGTCAGAACTCTTTTCTAGCTCAGTAAATTATTATCTCCATAATAATTCACTCGACTCATCGACTGCGGACATACTAGGCCATTACGCCGTAGGCCCGAAACGATACAGGGGAATCCAATCCATTGGACCTGTCTGTCCTCAGTTACCATGTACCTATAGTCTATAATCCATCTAACATCCCAGAGATCGTATACCGGGCAGTGTGCTGTCAGACCCATACGATTTCTACTTAAGTCTCACTTTAATCAGATTCTCTTGGAGAACTCTATCTCTCTCAATTCGAATGATCATAGCTAGGAATTTGTCTAAGCAAGAATACATGAGATATTCCTCTCATGATTTTGAGAGCGGATGATCCTCTATCGATACTCAATAGTCATCATAAGGTTGACTACCACTCCCAATGACTAGTTATGGTAGATCTGGGACATCAAAACCTATAAGTCCGGTATCAAAGAGTGGAGCATTTATACAGGACATCCTTGGTATCTTAAGTCTAAGGACCAGATACACCAATGGGACTACGAAATCGTTATCTAACATTAAGGCATCATCAACCATCTAGCATTCTATAAGCAGATCAATCAGTGAACTCATTCTCCAATGAGCACCTGTACTATATCCCTAGTGTCCTCACACGAGCAGCTATGAGACCAACAATATCCATCATATGGACGAGTATACGACACACCAGTTTGTCTGGTTATCTCGATGTCCTTCTCGAGTAACCTATGATCAGGATTATTTAGGGTCTCTGTTTGAAGGTGAATCGGTCTCATTATCGTGATCTCATCATGATTTGATTCTCACTGTACAGATCCAAGGACATCACAATATATACACGTGTTTATGAAACAATCAATATAAAGTGATAAAATATCAAAATATAATAAGCAAAAATACTGCATGTCAAGTCACACATCTCATTACTCATGTGATTGGCTTGTAGGGCACCTATGACTAGCAGATGATTGCGTGGATAGAGAAACTCACATGTCTAGGAATGGTCCTAGAGGATAACCTGTGTGTAGATCTTGTGCTTCAGTCCTTATCAGATTTCTTTTCATAATTCATAATGAATTTTAATATGAACAAACTTAATGTGACTCTCCTTGAGCTCCTTAATATGTTGAGGAAGACAAAGAACACTATCAAGAAAGAGAAGCCAGTTCTCTATACTGGTGAGACCAAAAAGAAAAGAAAAGTAGAAAAATCCCTTCAGAAGGGAAATGGCAAGGGTAGACAAGGTAAAGCAAAGATTGCTAAGAAAAACCCAACAAAAGACAAATGCCAGTGCTTCCACTATGGCAAAGATGGGCACTAAAAGAGGAACTGTAAAGAGTACCTTACAAAGAGGACAAAACAGAAGCTTGGAGAAGTTTCAGGTACATTTATGATCAGTCTCCATTTGTTAGACTCTTATAATAACACATGGGTATTAGATACTAGTAGTGCTTATTATATTTGTAATTCGTTACAAGTTCTGACAAGACCTAGGAGATTAGCGAGAGGCGAGATAGACCTTAAGATGAGCAATGAAACAAAAGTTACTACAGTAGCTGTTGGTGAGGTCACCCTACATTTGCCTAGTTGAGCTATTATTGCATTGGATGCATGCTATTTTGTTCCTTCTATTATCAAAAATATTATTTCCATTTCATGTTTGACAGTTAGTGGATATAAATTAGTTTTTGAGAACAATGGTTGTTTAATATTATTAGATAATGATATCATCACGAAAGGAACATTGTATAATGGTTTGTTTATGCTAAACACTTGTCTATATATCATGAATGTAAGTGTGTCTAAGAGGAAACGAGATGAGGTGAATAGTGAATGCTTGTGACATTATAGGCTAGGTCACATCCATGAGAGAATGATTCAAAAGTTGCTAAAGAATAGATATCTAGATCCATTTGACTATGAGTCATATGCAACATGTGAGCCTTGCCTTCGTGGAAAACTGACCAACTCTCCATTTAGTGGAATTAGAGAGAAAGCCACTGAGCTGCTAGAACTTATACATAGTGTCAGTATGTGGACCCATATCAACTCATGCCATTGGTGGTTACTCCTATTTCATTACCTTTACTGATGATTTCTCAAGGTATGGACATGTGTACTTAATGAAGTATAAGTCCGAGTCCTTTGAGAAATTCAAAGAGTATAAGAATGACGTAGAGAACCAGACTGGAAAGAGTATCAAGACTCTTCTATTAGATCGAGAAGGTGAATACTTGAGTACAAAGTTCACCAAGTTCCTCAAGGACCATGAGATTCTATCCCAATGGATACCTCCTTATACATCTCAGCTCAATGGTATATTTGAAAGGAGGAATCATACACTGTTAAACATGGTGCAGTCCATGATGAGTTTCGCTGACCTACGCATCTCATTTTGGGGATATGCCATAGAGACCACAACTTACCTTTTGAACAGAGTTCCAACTAAGTCGGTAGTATCTACACCATATGAGATATAAAAAGGGAAGAAGCTTAATCTTAAGGTTGTTAATATTTGGGGCTACCCTACCCACATTAAAAGACATAACCACGATAAGTTAGAATCGAGGACGGAGCGGAGCAAGTTCGTGGGATACCCCAAAGAAACTTATGGGTATTATTTCTATCATCACGAGGACCAAAAGATTTTTATAGCCAAGAGAGCGGTGTTTCTTGAGAATGAACATATTTTTGGCGGAGACAATGGGAGCATGATAGAGTTGAGCAACGTTAGAGAACCTAGCTCAAGCACTACTCCATAGCTCGAGTTTGTTCAGGTACCTAGCACACAAGTTCCCACTTTACATAGGTCCGGCAAAGTATCATATCCTCCTAAGAGATATGTAGGATATATTATAGTAGAGGATGTTGAGGATATTGATCATCAGACCTACAAGGAGGCTATTACGAGTATAGACTCTGGGAAGTGACAAGAAGTCATGAATTCTGAGATGGATTCCATGTACTCTAATAAGGTTTAGAACCTAATTGATGCACCCGAGGGTGTTATACCCATCGGTTGCAAGTGGATCTTCAAGAAGAAGATGAGAGTAGATGGAAAGATAGAGACCTATAAAGCAATGCTAGTGGCTAAAGGGTATCGTCAAAGACAAGGTGTTGACTATGACGAAACTTTCTCACTCGTAACCATGCTAAAATCCATTAAAATTCTATTGACTATTGCAGTACACTATGAAAACTGCATTCCTTAATGACAACCTTGAGGAGGACGTGTATGTGATAGAGCCTGAGGGATTCGTGTCCAAAGACTGTCCAGATAAGGTGTGTAGATTGCTTAGGTCCATTTATGGACTAAAGCAAATTTCCCAAAATTGGAACATAAGATTTGATGAGACAATTAGATCTTATGACTTTGTTAAGAATGAAGATGAGCCTTGTGTATACAAGAAGGTAAGTGGGAGAGCTATCACCTTCTTGGTGTTATATGTGGATGATATCTTGATCATTGGGAATGATATAGGAATGCTATACACAGTAAAGACTGTTGAATCTCAAATTTTGATGATAAAACTAATTAATAGTGTTTATGATTTGATTTATGTTTTGAGTGATGCAGGAAGTTTCGATCAGGGAGAGACAATTAAAGCAGGAAGAATCATGTTGGGCTAAAGAAAAACATGTCAGAAGATTGGACGTCAAGCCGAAGGATCGGTTGACGTATTGGTAGAAGGCTTCGGGCCATAGGTTTGGGCATCGGGCCAAGAAGAGCAGAAATTGCACTAAAGAAATTGAAGTCATGAAGCTCAACTGGCCGATTGGGCAATAAGCCGCAAGAGAGGACGATGCGTCGAAGAATCGGACGAAGCGTCGATGAACCAATAACATGTCGGACAACATTTGATTCAAGCTTTATAATAATTATCTAGATCAAAGTATGTTTTAAGTGTATAGGATTAACTATGATAGTGATCAAGGCATAAAGCAAAATGAAGTCCCGGAGTCAAGAACGATATTTCGTTGGGAGTTCGAGCTTTCGTCGGAAGTCCAAACGTTCGCTGAAAGCTCTACCGGAATAGACCGAGAAGTCTAGGAGCTTGCTAAAGAAGCTTGTTGGAACACACCAAGAAGATCAACGTGAAGTCCAGGAGCTTGTTGGGAGTCCGTTGGAACATTGCCGAGAGATCATCGGAAGTTCATCGGAAGATTACCGGAAGCTCGCCAGAAAAAACCTAGACTTACCCGACTTATTTAGCTTAGTGTATACCTTAAAATTCATAGTTAGTACATAATTAGGTTAGAATCAATTAGGGGCCAATTGGGCCCAAGTTTAGGTTGTGTTTGTTCAAGTGAAAGGCCCAAATAGTGACCCAACAGGTGGAACCATCGTGACACAATCTCTGAGACTATGTTAGGCGGTGGTACCACCCAGACATAATATCTGAGAGACCATCAAGCGGTGGTACCACCCAGTGTTAGTGTCGGTGTAGTAGGCGATGGTACCGCCTCGCATAGGCGATGATACCGCCCTACACAAGTGGTAGTACCGCTAGTACCCGGAGGACCAGGGATGAGACATTTTTAGGCTCCATATTTGAATCCACTTGAGGCCTATAAATACCCCTCTCATCCCTGGTTAACACACATAAGTATAGAAAGCTTAAAAGTAGGAAAATACTATAGCAATCACTTGAGAGATCTCCTTCTCTAGTTCTAAGTTTAGAATTCTATTTAGGAAGGAGTGAGTGCTTGTAAAAGGTTGTCTCCTAAACCCGTGAAAAGGAGAAGTGAGGTGTAAAAGGATAGTTGATCTTTGCCTATTGAAAGAAGTTCGTTAGTGGATGTTAATGGCTTCGACGGAAGAGGAATCAGGAGTGGATGTAGGTCATGACGATCAAACACTATAAAACTCGGTTTGTATTTCCATTCTTGTAATTTATCTTTACTGCAAACTACTTTACTTGCTTACTGCTTTCACTACGCTTAAGAAAGAGATTTCAAGTTATCTTTCTGATATTAGTTTTATCGAATAAAGAATTTTTCCTTGAACATTGATTTTATCCGCTGCACTAATTTACCCCCCTCTTAGTGTCGACTCGATCCTAACAAAGACTTGGTTATCTAGACACTTCTCTATAAAGAACTTAGTGGAAGTATCCTATATCTTAGGGATTCAAATATATAGAGATAGATCCAAGAGAATGCTTGGCTTGTCCTAATCTAAGTAGATAGATACCATTGTTAAAAGATTTGATATGAAAAATTCCGAGAGAGGTCTCATACCAATGAGACATGGGATATCGCTTTCTAGGAGTATGTACCCAAAGACTTCTGAAGAAAGGGCGAACATGAATAGGATACCCTATGCCTCAACGATAGGGTCTATCATGTATGTCATGCTATGTACCAGGCCTGATACAGCACATACTCTAAGTGTCACGAGTCGATATCAGGCGGATCCAGGCTTACAGCACTAGAAAGCAATAAAGTATATCCTTAAGTACTTGAGAAGAACTAATGATCTTTTACTGGTATATGGAGGTAGTAGCCTCAAGGTTGAAGGCTACACATACTCAAATTTCCAATCTGATGTCGATGATAGCAAGTCGAATTCGGGGTATGTGTACACCCTAAATGGAAGAGTAGTGTGCTGGAAGAGTTCCAAGCAATATATTACTACTGACTCGACCATAGAGGCAGAGTATATTGCTGTAGCATAGGTAGCAAAGGAGGGAGTCTGGATGAAGAAATTTATTACAAATCTAGGAGTTGTCCAAGTAATGAGAAGCCGATTCCCTTATATTGCAATAACTATGGGGCGATTGCTCAAATAAGAGAACCTGGGTCTCATCAGAAGTGTTCTGTGGAGGTTCCAGCTTATTAGAGAGATCGTGGCCTAAGGAGATATAGCAATGGAAAGAGTTCCATCCGAAGATAACATAGTAGATCCACTAATAAAGTCATTATCTTAGATTATTTTGAGCGTCACAAGGGTCTGATGGGGATTGCTAGTCATAGGTGCCCTATAAGCCAATCACGTGAGTGATGACACATATGACTTAATACACAGTCTTTTTGTTTATTATTATTATTTGACATTTTATCACTTTATATTGCTTGTTACTTGAATATATTATGATGTCTATGGATTTGTGTAATGAGAATCAGATCGTGATGAGATCACGATAATGAGACCGATTTGCCTTTGAACATAGATCCTAAATAATCTCAATTATAGGTTACTCGAGAGGGACATTGAGATAACTGGATGATTGGTGTGCTGTATACCTGTCTATATGATGGATGCAGTTGATCTCATAACTGCTCATGTGGGGACACTAGGGATACAGTACAAGTGCTTATGGGATAATGAGTTCACTAATTGATTCGCTTACGGAATGTTGGATGATTAATGATGCCTTATTATCATATAGCGATTCTATAGTCCTAGTGATTTATCTGGTTCTTAGACTTGAGATACCAAGAATGTCCTGTATGAGTACTCAATTCTTTGATACCGGACTTATAGGTTTGGAAGTTCCGGATCTAGCACAGTCAGTCATCAGGAGTGGTAGCCAACATTACGAGGACTATTGAGTGTCGATAAAGGATCATCCACTCTCGATGTTATGAGAAAAATATCCCATGTATTCTTACTCAGACAAATCTCTAGCTAGGGTCATTCGGATTTAAAGAGAAATAGTTCTTTGGGAGAATCCGATTAGAGCGAGACTCGAGTAGAAACTGTATGGGTCTGACAACACTATGCTTGGAATACGGTATTTGGGATATTAGATGGATGATGAACTATAGGTATACAATAATTGAGAATAAACATGTACAATAGATTATATTCCCTTGTATCATTTGGGGACTACGGTGTAGTGGCCTAGTACATCTATGGTCGATGAGTCGAGTGAATTATTATGGATATAATAATTCACTGAGTCATAAGGAGTTCTAATAGGTATGACTTACGACCAACTCGATATTGGGCCTAGAGGGTCACACACATATGGTAAGTATTATGATGAGTAGAGGTTCATATATGAGATATCCGTTGGAGCCCCTATCTTATTGGATATCCAATAAGCCCATAAATTATTGGATCCTATGGATGAGATCCATTAAGAGCCAATAAGATATTATTGGATAGAGATCCACTAATCTAAGAAGCTTGGGTAGTTGGATGGAGATCCAATACTCAAAATGGTAGGATCCATTAGGGTTAAGTTGACAGGGGACATCTATAAATAGGAGGGAACTAATGGTTCATAGGCAAGAGCCTTTTTGGTTGTTATCTCCTATTCTCCTCTCCTTCGCCTCCTTAGATAGTAGGCCTAAAGATTCGAGGAGCATCGTCGTAGCCCTACTGTATAGATCACCGCTAGAAAGGAGGATGCTTGACCTCCTTCACCCTCTCCTACAGATCTGTAGGAATTCAAGGATATACGATCTCCCTAGGTAACACAATCTTTCATATATGTATTTTTAAGTTTCGTAGATTTTGCACATCAATCTTCGCATGACGACGAATACATCTTTGGAAAATTAAGAATTTTGTTTTTTGTTCTTCCGTTGCACATGTGATGTCGCCCTCAGATTTTCCTATAATTTATTGGGTGCTAATGATCCTACACGACGGGTCGACCCCGGGGACTTCTTGGCTCAACCATTTCGATACTTAACCACCCCTCCCCCCACTCTTCATTGTGAGCTATGGGAAGCTTTTATACTTGGGTGCTTGGTTAGCCAACTTTTATACTTGGGTGCTTGGTTGGGTCGACTAACCTTTGTACTGGTTGATCAAAGATAAGATCAGGTTAATGGACTGATCATTATAGCAAAAATCTTTCTTTATCATTTCGTCCTCTGATCCTAGTGAGACGAAGGAGTTAAGGCAAGCAACTTGCTGGTGGGCTATGTCGGATGGACTGTCTGGGCTATCACCTTGTGGTCGGACTCCCTTCCTTCTTTTGTACAAGCAGAAAATGGTCTTCTCGTCCTTTATTTGACAGGAAGGATTACTGAGGCTACGCTATGCTGCTAGCCATCAATGCAGAGTATATTAGGGTGTGCTCATGATATGTTATCGTCGAGGAGTTGATGACTCAAAGTCCTGCTTAGGTGTCTACTTCCGTGATGATAAGTTGGAATGAGATAGGATTATCCCTATTAGAGTGTAACTTATTGAATTTTTACCAAACTAATCCAAACGTCTCCAAACCTAATGTTATATGATTATATATCGACTCGTAGTATTTTTTTAAAGTATTTTAATATAATTAATATAATTTAGTATGTTGTGATTTGAATGTAAGATTCTAATACTATCTCATTTGTAACTTGAGTGCAACTAACATGATTTTAAGTCAATTAGTAGTACTTATTTTTTTAAAATTTTAATATAACTAATAAAATATGATACTTTTTTATTTGAAGTTTCTAATCCTATCATATTCATAACTCGAGTGTAGCTTAAATTACATTTCACTAAACCAATAAAAACTTTTTTAGAACTATTATGTCATGATTCTAAATCAATTAGTAGCACTTTTTTTTAAAAAAATAGCATAATTAATAAAATTTGACATATCATGATCCCAATATAAGATTATAATTTTGTCTTATTCGTAAATCAAGTATAACTCGAGTTACTATGACATGATTCTAAATTGATTACTAGTAATTTTTTTTTAAATAGCATAATTAATGGAATTTGATATATTATGATCTGAATATAAGATTTTAATCCTATCTCATAAATTAATCCAAACTTTTCCAAAAAGTATAATTTTATATCAATTAATAATATTTTTCTTATTTTAAGGATTTTAGTATAATTAAAAAATTTGACACATTTTGATCGGCTCCAATCCCAATTGTATCTCGACAAAAACATGATCTCAATTAAAATCCACTCTCAAAACACAACTAAAATATAATTACAACAAGGATTGTAACATCAGTTATAAAATGATAACTTTAGACTCAAATTATCAATGGTTTACAATGTTTAATAATGTTATGATGCATTTGCTAAAAACTTTTTTAGAACTATTATGTCATGATTCTAAGTCGATTAGTAGCACTTTTTTTTTAAAAAATAGCATAATCAATAAAATTTGACATGTCATAATCCGAATATAAGATTATAATCTCGTCTCATTTATAAATCAAGTATAACTCGAGTTACATTTCACCATACTAATATAAACTTCTCCAAAACCACTATGATATGATTTTAAATTGATTACTAGTACTTTTAAAAAAAAAAATTAGCATAATTAATGGAATTTAGTATATTATGATCTGAATATAAGATTTTAATCCTATCTCATAAATTAATCCAAACTTCTCCCGAAAATATAATTTTATATCAATTAATAATATTTTTATTTTTAAAGATTTTAGTATAATTAATAAAATTTGACACATTATGATCCGCTCCTATCCCATTTGTATCTCAACAAAAACATGATCTCAATTAAAATCCACTCTCAAAACACAACTAAAACATAATTACAACAAGGATTGTAACATCAATTATAAAATGATAGCTTTAGACTCAAATTATCAACAGTTTACAATGTTTAATAATGTTATGATGCATTTGCTAAAAAGATATATATGTATACTTATATAGGTATACTATACATAAGAAAAACCATCTCTGATAGACAATGTAGACAATAAAGAATGACCAAAATTAGGGTATAACAAAAGACTAAAGATACCACATTACTTCATAATTGACAACATCAACTTATACGATCAGTCAACATTTGCATGACCGTTAATTGTAACCTAATTATTGACACCTCGAACACCCTTTAGGGATCTTGCCATCATGCCTTGATTTTATCTTTGCCTCGACTGTTTTTACACTCTTCAAAGGCAAACTAATCTTATCGTCTATTTTTTTTAATCTAATATTACTTGCTTCTTGTTGGGAAGATGGTGCCATTGTAAGTTCTATAAATATTATGCTAAAAAACAATCAAAACATAGACATGAATATTGATATGAATTGGAGTTCAAAATCCCAATAGTAGCTATTACATAAGAGCATAGCATACTAGAAATATCAAAACATAAACATGAATAGATTCTCTTTTTTAAGTCTATTATAATTGTCTTTGTAGATGTTTAGACTCGGACCATATCACTCGAATGAGGATGAACAACACAGAATTCAGTCTTATCTTTTAACTTTGATATCAATATTAGTGATAGCAGTGGTAGTATGACGATGCAAACAAAATCACTCCATAACTGTTCTTCATATTGTCTCCATCATATATGTTATTAGAAATCTACAAACATCTTTTAGCAGTGAATTTATATTTTTGGGACTATTACAAACATCGTATATGTTCTTCATATTCTTCAAATATTTTGTAACTATCTTCATTGTCATCCACTATATATCATTCAAATTGAAGTTATAATTTTGAGGTTGTATAGTAGAAGATCCTTTAATTTGCTCTTATAACTCATGACTGCTTCCCCAAACAAAGTCTAATGTTTGAAATTGTCTTTCAACTGCGTCTAGTATTGGATGACTACTTCCGAAAAATACTTTTGATTTTAAAAAAGAATTATCGGCAAAAGTTATGTTTTATTGAAACTATTTATATTATCTAGAATATTGAATATTCTATTTGAAAGAGGATCATCCCTATCAAAAGTAGCCTTGTTTTATTATTTAAATATTTTAAAATTAATAATACCAAACTACAAAGATATATTTATCTAATACTCTTTTTTTTTTTGTTATAGCAATGAATAATGTGACGATGCATCGAATGATTGACATTGCAAAGGAGGCTGTGGAGACTTCAAACGGCACTGCAAAGGCTTCACCGATACAACGGTTGATCATGCGGCCTTGTAACCATTCCACATTCCACATTTATCTTGCAACTTTGCATGTCATGTCATGAATGAAGCCTTCGATCACAACCTATAACCAAGTCTTCCACTTCCACTAGCAGAGTATGCACCATCAAAAGGGAGGAATGACAAAGCGATTCAACGAGGCTCCATAAAGCTAAATGAGGGTTAGGGCAACACTCATTGATCATCAAGACTCCATAGGGCTTTGTTGATGGCAACGGTGACCAATGGGAAGGAGGACAATGGTGACCAATGAGAATGCTATCGACCGCCAGGCTAGGGCTTTGCTCGTTGGGGTTAAGGTGATATACATTGATCACTTAAGGCTCCCAAGGCTTCTTCGATGATGATAGTAACCAACGAGGAGGATGATGTTAGCAACGACAATGAGTGGGGACCACTATCACTACCACTACGAGGCTAGGACGATGGCGACCTAATCACTGAGGCTTCGTAAGGCTTGCTTCTTCGACGGTGTCTAAGGAGAAGAAGGAGGTTGGCGTTGGAGATGACGATTGGCGGAAACTTCCTTATTCCATTTTTTTGATTGGTAGTGCGGGATAATTTGAGAGAAATCAAGTGACAATTAAATTCAAATGGATCAAATCAAATAGCTAAAACTTAGTTGAATCGGTCTGATATGATCGATTAAAAAAGAGAGGATAAAATCTTAAAAAAATAGAGTCAAACCTAATCAAACTGATTCTGATAAATTACCTAAAAATTTTGACATTAACTCCCTCCCTCCATCCATCCACATCACTCGTCTCCATCCACGGATCAGAAGTAGTCATGAGGCCGTTGAGTCCGTTACAGCAGATGTCCGAATGTAAAGGACTCCATTTCCACCCGGGAAATGGAGGGTCCGTTTGACCCAAACGTGTCCACGCCACCGTCCTTCCCTACTCCGGTCATCTTTTAGTGCGGAGAAAGCATGGCATCCCTCCACGACACCCAACGGAAGTAACCGTTCACCAGACATTACAAAGTTCTGTACGTAAATTTGGTGCAGAATAGTGACACTTAGCAGATAAATGGGTGGATTAGGGAGTCAGAGAGAATAAAACAAGTGTGCGGTGGTGACTGTAACGGGCAGTGGTTTCCGAGCTCCATGCAGCGGCAGGGCGTTACCGACGACACAGGCGCGTGCACACACGCTGCTCTTCCCTCTTTTACGGCTGCCACTAATTCCCGCTCGGCGTCGGAAACGTAGATCTTCTCTGTATCCCTTTCTCCTGACCGTTTCTTCTTCGGAGTCTTCCTCTTCTCGATTGCTTGGTTCGGATCAGAGGGGAAGGAGATTTAGGTGATTCGGTGATCACAGTGCGGAAAGGTGCGATTTTTTTCCCCTTTTCTTTCTTTCGTTCTGCTTTGAGCGTTCCTTCGCGCCTCCGCGTCCGTTGAGCTTCTGTAGAAGATATCGGAGATGGGATTCTTCAGCTCCGTGTTAGGCTTCTTCGGCTTCGGAATTGGGATCGCCGTCGGGCTGGTCATCGGTTACTACCTCTTCATCTACTTCCAGCCCACGGATGTGAAGGTATGATTTTGATATTTCTCCGCTCTTTGAGGGTGGCCTTTTTTGGCGGTTCTTCACGTTTTCTCGATCGATTGACTTCTTCTCGAGAGGATTTGTTGTCGCTGCGAATTGTGGCAGTTTGTTCCTTTTTTTTTTTTTCACCTTAGCAGATCAAGAGCGCTGGAGAAATTTGGATCATATAATTTCCTCTGATGCTTTTGCGACCGCCGTTAAGTATTGTATTATGGCGGCTTTATAGTTCGGCTTCGTGATATGCTGCTTATAATGTGATAATATCTGCATGATCCTTGTTATGCCTCCGCCAATAGATACCCATACATTGGAGTTTAAGAATCGCATGATGTATCTTCAGATCGTCCGAATAAATCAAAGAGTCGTGGTTAATTTATGCGTCTTCAGATCATCCAAATTGCAGCGCAAGGACATTTTTTGCTTTGTCGATCAACATCGCAATCTTATTATTTTCTGGTAGACTAGATGTTACGTTTTTGTCATCCTGGTAATGGTAAGAACATACTCAGGATCCTGAAATCCGACCGCTATTTGAACAAGATGCAAAATCACTGGAGCACATGTTTCCTGAAATTCCTGTGTGGGTGAAAAATCCAGACTTCGATCGAGTAAGAAAACACCATTTCTGGTTCATGTTTATGATGCGTGTAGTCTACAGAACCGCTTTTGGAAACTAAACTTGTTTTGATTTTGTCCTCGAAGATCGACTGGCTAAACAAGTTTCTCGAGCATATGTGGCCGTATCTCGACAAGGTGACTACTCTTTGGAAATCTCAGCAAATTCCTCGAGTATTTGGAGGACCCGATGGCAGCTCCTCGAGTTGGTTCTCTTCTTTTGATTCCGTGCTTACCTAAACAGTTCTTGCGCAGGCAATATGCAAAACTGCGAAAGAGATTGCAAAACCAATTATCGCTGAGAACACTGCCAAGTTCAAGATGGAGTCGGTTGAATTCGAAACCCTCACATTAGGTACTCTGCCACCTACTTTTCAAGGTTAGTGGTCCTCTCATTTTTACTCGACTGTTCTAAGCTACTCAGTCCCCTTTTCTGCTAATATCAGACATTTTGACAGTGATCTCAGATTCTTTCTCCGGTCATATGAGGTTTATGAATACATCATATAAATTTGATGTTATGTTGCAGGAATGAAAGTTTACACCACGGACGAAAAGGAACTAATCATGGAACCATCACTCAAATGGGCTGGAAATCCTAACGTCACTGTTGTGGTCAAGGCATTCGGACTAAAAGCAAGCGCACAGGTTTGGGTATTCGATGTCCATTTTTGTAAGAAAAAATAGAAGCTAAATTTTTGTGCTTAAGCATGCACGTTTTTCCCAAATTTCCAAGTCTTTTCAGGTAATAGACTTACAAGTCTTTGCTATACCACGCATCACATTGAAGCCACTCGTCCCCAGTTTCCCTTGTTTTGCAAAGATCCTTGTATCGCTCATGGAGAAGGTGAACCAGAAGTAGCGACTCACGTTTGATGAATTTACTACGAGCTCTAGTCAGTCAGTCACTCCCCCAACCATGTTTTCATCTCTTGCAGCCACATGTTGATTTTGGATTGAAGCTTCTGGGAGCCGATCTTATGTCGATACCTGGTCTTTACAGATTTGTTCAGGTGTCATCGCTGTTCCTGACGAGTCCATCCATAAAACGTTAGATTATTCCTATGCATATATACTGCAGTGTAATTAATCTATGCATCTGTCGTTGGAGATAGATACGTTTGTTTATTCAGGTTGGCTGTTTATGCCTTTTTATCTATCTATCTATTTCCTCTGTTTCTGATGTACATTTTTTGTCCTCTGCAGGAGACGATTAAGAAACAGGTCGCCAACATGTATCTATGGCCTAAAACACTGCAAGTGGCAATTATGGACCCAACGCGGTGGGGTTTGCAAGATTTTACCTGCTATTATACCATTATTATTATTATTATTATCTATCTTCACAATTTCGAACTCACTAGTCTTATGAAGCATCTTCGATGTGCAGAGCTCAGAAGAAGCCAACTGGTATTCTAAATGTGAATGTCGTCCGGGCATATAAACTGAAGAAAAAAGATCTGTTGGGTAAGTCTGATCCATACGTAAAACTAAAGCTTTCAGATGACAATCTTCCATCAAAGAAAACCACCGTGAAGCGTAGCAACCTGAACCCTGAGTGGAACGAGGAATTCAAGTTGGTCGTCAAGGAACCAGAATCTCAAGCTCTGGAGCTCAGTGTCTATGACTGGGAACAGGTATTGCCTCTTTAACTATCGGGAGTTGTAGCGTAATGTTTTGGTCTGCTGTACGTGCTGATCGATTCGATACGAATGCATCCTTCCCCTCTAGGTTGGAAAGCATGATAAGATGGGCGTGAATTCTATCCCGTTGAAGGATCTTACCCCTGACGAGACTAAATCTCTAACGCTGGACTTGCTCAAAAATCTGGATCCCAATGATCCTCAAAACGACAAGTCGCGTGGACAGATCGTTCTCGAGGTCACATATAGGCCTTTCAAGGAAGGGGAGGTCGCCAACGACATCAGCGAGGATGAAGGTGAGATCGAAAAGCCTCCTGAAGGCACTCCCGCAGGTGGTGGTTTGCTCGTGGTTATCGTACACGAAGCTCAAGATCTCGAGGGGAAGCACCATACCAATCCCTATGTCCGGATCCTTTTCAGAGGAGAGGAGAAGAAGACCAAGGTAAGTCGAGGATCAAGGGTGATGTAGCCTCACGTTCTATTGAGCTTTCGTCATGAACGCTCCACATCGAGAATGCACAAGGTGACTTGTCGTTGCGATCGGTGCAGTGCCTCAAGAAGAACAGAGATCCACGATGGGAAGAGGAGTTCCAGTACATGTGCGAGGAGCCACCCACAAATGATAAGATGCATGTGGAGGTTCTTAGTAAGCCCCCAAGCATTGGAATCCACTCTAAGGTACGAGTGCTATTACTTTTTTTAATTTTCTGCATTCAATTGTTTTGTTGGTCTTTTTGCATCGATGCAGTATGTCTCTCTGCTTCGTTATGGTATTTAATATGTTCTTTTTGCAAATAGTTAATCCATTTAATTGGTGGATTGATAAATTGCCATGAAATTTATGTGAGCTTAATTCATGCTTATGATCTTCACATGTAACTAATTAATTATCCTACTTAAAATGACATACAACCCCCATTTTTTGTTTTTTTTTTTACTTTAGCTTCATACTGGTGTGGGTAAAGATTTAATTGAATTATAAGGACTTCATGGATGTGTTGTTGTTGACTTGAGTTTGATCACTTTGGATCAGTAGATTAGCCTCAATAATAAGTTAATGAAAATATGAGAGAAGTATACCCCCCCCCCCTTTTTTTTTCTTTCTTTTCTTTAACTAGGAAATCTTCATGGACCTCTCTATTTGTGGGAGTGACTCGACTATATTGCTCTTGCATGCTTACTAATTGCCATGTTGATCTTTCTTAATAATCGATAGGCATTATTAACTTTTGATGCTTGCTTCTGGAGACTTACATTGAAGTCCTCAGGAAATGCTGGGATATGTGGTCATCAACGTTGCAGATGCCGTCACCAATAAGAGAATCAATGAGAAATATCATCTTATTGACTCCAGAAATGGCCGCATTCAAGTCGAGCTTCAGTGGAGGAGTTCATAATCTAGGAGGTAAAACATTTATTTATTAAGCAACTCGTGATGAATTATTGGACAAGAATTCGTTTATCTTCTTCTACGAATCTGTTCGTTTCCTAAGGTCCTTGGAGTGTGGTGTAAGCACACATTGTTTTATAATATGGGTATCAAAAAATGCTGGTGTATTGTCAGATTTTTATCAAGCAGATTTAGTTAAGGAAGAGGCTTGTCATAAATGATGTGAGTTTTAAGTATTTGGTTGCTGCACGGAAAGATAAAACTAACGCACACAAAGCGATAGTAATCACACATCGGGCGCAGTTTTTTTAGCTTTCTTGTCTATGGTTCGATGAGGAGTCACAAGCCATTCCTCGTGCGTAGGTACACGGCTGACGACTCAGATTTCCCTCAAATCTTATAGCAAATCCAATTGACAATTTGATATATATACATATATATATATGTATATATATATATATATGTATATATATGTATATAACAATTCAATTTTGTTTTGCGCTAGTCAGAAGCAGCACAAGATGGTGTGTCCTTCGAATGAAGTGATGGTCAAAACACGTACCACCTCATAATACCCATGTTTTAAATTAAAAATTGCATTGTGTTTGTGTTGGATCTGCGTCGACTCTTTTTGTAAAAGTTGCATGGTGTGTCCTTCGAATGAAGTGATGGCCAAGCTGCTGATCCTTGTCCAAAAATATTGAACTCTAAGAGCTAGCAAGAAGTGTAATGATTTTTGTTTTCAAAAAACAGAAAAGCTTGTACTACTATATCACCCAAGTATAAAAGATGCCCCTGGCATCATAGGGGAACACAAAATCCAACCGAGAGGGCGAGTCTCCTCTCAAAACAAACAAAAAAATTAGATGCTTCTTACTCCCCTGGCAAATCTAGGCAGTCAATTGACCGTCTTACTTTTGTTCTCTGAAGACATGAGAGAATTTGAATCAGTCAAATATGAACAATGTTGATCAAATACTTTGGACAATATTTTGCACAACCCAAAGCACAAGAGTCTTTTTCTACAGCATCCTGACGAGAACAAAAAGAGTTTGATTCAAAATAAAATTTCTAAAGCCATCAGCTACCACCATTTCTATATCCTGATCATGTTAGGATCTTAACAATAGAATTTTGTAACAAATTTTAACCATAAAATTTGATACCATCAATTATATGAAGTACGAGTAAAAAACTAAACGAATGATCACGTGTAAAAGTTACATAAAGAGAAAAGATACAAAGTGACTAATAATGATTCGATCTTTTTGACATACGCCTACTATTAATTCTTCTTCCCTCGAGATCATCAACTTTCACTATCAATCTTTTTTTCAATGGACGAACATCAACAGTCTTTGTTTCAACTTTCTCTTTTTTTACACTTAGGAAAGAACACTAATGCTCACTCTTTTATAAGAGACTTTGTCTCACCTCTAGCATTTATAATTACAACTACACACAAGAGAGTGGCGACTTAAACAATACTTTAAGAGAGAGCTACAATACTTCACAATATCAACAATGAATACTTCATTAACTAAATCTGAGTGAGACCTTTATATCCCCAAAAGACTTTCAAAATAGAGTGAAAAATTAAAATTCGTAATATTTTAGGATGCAAGCAATATTATTATCGACTTTAGATGATACTACCATATTAATCTTTGAAATGGAGTTGCAATATTAGACTCCTATGGTACTTTCATCCGAATTTTTGATATAAGCCGGAATACTAGATTTTCGTGGTACTATCATTATAATTTTTTATATATACTTGTAATACTAGACATCGACGATTCTACCATTATAATTTTTGATACAATACCATAGAACTTGACTTTAGTGGTACTACCACTATCATAAGTAGTATCATTATTAGCCTAGGTAGATTCATGTGTTTGGCCTTTTAATAACCCAAATTCAGCTCAACTTTAAGCCCAATAGCTTATAAGTGAGCTTTGTTTCAACCTAATACCGACTTAAATTAACCCAAAATTATCTTGATAAGACCTTGACTTATTAACCACTCATCTGGCATATCTTCAAAGCTTTTAGCATGTTGTTCACTCTTTTGAAATGTCCTATGATCTTTTCGCACTTAGGTCGAACCTCCGACACATTGCCCTATCCTTCGATATATCACTCAATCCTTCAGCACATCGACTTCACAACTATTAGGATCAAGAACGACACTGAGAGGGGGGAGCGAATTAGTTCAGCGGATAAAATCACCGGTTTAAAAAATTCTTTGTTTGATAAAACCAATATCGGAAAGATAACTTCAAATCTCGTTCGTAAGTGCAGTGAAAGCAGTAAGCAGGTAAGACAATTTGCAGTAAAGATAAATTACACGAATAGAAATGCATAAGTTTTATAGTGACCTACATCCACTCTTGATTCCTCATCCGTCGAGGCCACTGACATCCACTAACGATATTCCTTCAATGGGTGAAGATCAACTATCCTTGTAACTCGATTCTCCTTTTGACGGGTTTAGGAGAGAACCTTTACAACCCCCTTTACTCCTATCTTAAACAAGACTAACACTTAGAGCTTGAGAGGAGTTCTCATAAGATTACAATAGTGTTTTTGTTTCTTTTTGCTCTCAATTCTTGTGTATACTAACCAAGGATGAGAGGGGTATTTATAGGCCTCAAGTAGATTCAAATTTGGAGCCTAAAAGTGTCTCATCCTTGGTTTTCGGGGTACTGGCTGTCATGACCTTAGCTGGAATTACCTAAGGCGTGAGGTACCCTTGCGGCCAAGACGCAAACTTAGCTTACGTTGCCTAAGTCACGAGGCACCCTTGCATCAAAGACACGAATTTAGCTTGCCTTGCCTAAGTCGTGCTTTGCCCTTGCGATATTACTCTGCAAAGATCAACCCACTTGCAACCTCTCGCACGTCCCGAAGGACCTGTAAAAGAGAAAGTTGATTAGTTCAAAAGAACGAGCGACGGAGAAGTCCCGACATCTCGCGAAAGGGGGAAGCCTTACAAGCAATTCAGCAAGCACCTTGCTTGCACAAGAGAAAAGAGGGAGAGGGGGAAAACAAGGACTTTAGAGGATTAAACGAATAACTGTAAGTCCACAAGCAGCTGCTCACTAGGTGCCAGGCGTGACAACAAGTTTTCGTCAAGGTAACGTGTAAACTTACGAAAGGTTGTTCAACGCCCGACACTATACCGATGCCCCATCTAGCTTTGTGCCACCTAGGGGGTTCTAAGGGGCTAAGATGGCTAATATTTTGGTGAGCGGAAGCGGACTATAGAAAACAGCCCATGGCACACAAAAACGGAGCTGTTTTGCTCGGTTCGGTGAGCGGTCGCTTTGTAGTGCAACTTACATTTTTTACAAGAAAAATGACTCAAAACCAAGGCAAAACATGTTTCCAAGCTGCTGTACATGTAGATGAGAGCGACGAACGGTTCATTGAATGGAGTTGTTATGGGTATGCGACGACCGTTCATGACATTCTCCCCCACTTAAACTGTCGATGCCCTCATCGACGCTTGTTGGTAGTTGTTGATGATTGCTTCTTCATGTAGTAGGGCATCTTCAGGCTCCCAACTAGCTTTAGTTCGGGGAAGCTTTCACGACTTCACCAATTACTCTGTCTGCTCAGATCTATTGGGTAGCTTTATCTTGTAGTCCGCCGGAATGGTTTCAACTCGCTTCTCGTAGGAGGCTGTGATGGGGGGTAGCCGAGTTGAAACACCTTGGAAAGCATCTTGTGGATTCGAGTGATAGGCTTTTAGGTTGCTGGCATGAAGAACGTTGTGAATTTTGAATCACGCCGGCATCTGCAACTTGTAGGAGATGTTGCCTACCCTACTGATAATTGGGAAGGGCCCTTCATACTTGTGCACTAATCTTTTGTGGACTTTGTTCCTAACGAATTGGAGTGATGCTGGTTGGAGCTTTACCAACACCAAATCGCCAACCTTGAACTCTTGCGGTCGCCTTCCCAAGTCTGCCCACTTCTTCATCCTTTTTGTTGCCTTCTCCAAGTAAGCCCGCGTAATATCTGCATTTCGATGCCACTCCTTTACGAAGTGGTAGGCTAATGGACTACTCCCGGTATACCTAATTGCCATGGTGTGAGGAGTTGACGGTTGTTGTCCTGTAATGATCTCGAAGGGGCTCTTGTTGGATGTAGAGCTCCGCTGTAAGTTGTAGGAGAATTGGGCAATGTCCAACAGCTTCACCCAATCTCATTGGTTGGCACTCACATAGTGCCGAAAATATTGCTCTAGGAGCGAGCTTATCCTCTCGGTTTGGCCATCTATTTGGGGGTGGAGACTTATGGAGAAGTATAACTTGGATCCCAACAGTTTGAATAGCTCGGTCCAGAATCGTCCCAGGAACCGAGCATCTCGATCACTGATGATATTGTGCAGGACCCCCCAATACTTCACCACATCCTTCATCATCAGCTTGGCCGCCTCCTCTACTGAACAGTATAGGGGAGCAGCAATGAAAGTTGCATACTTTGAAAATCGATCGACTACCACGAGTATCGATCCGAGTCTCCCTACTAGTGGCAAGCTTGATATGAAGTCTAAGGAAATGCTCTCCCACGACCTTTCTGGTACGGACAATGACTCCAAAAGTCCCACCGGCTTCCGCTGCTCCATCTTGTCTTGTTGGAAAGTGAGGCACATTTGAACATATTCCTCCACATCAGTCCCCATCTTCGGTCAGTAAAAGGCCCTCTCCACGAGAGCCAACGTTCGGTGAATACTGTTAGATAATAAATAGATAAACAAGTGTAGAAGAAGTTGATTATTATTAACATATCCCCCTTCCTTTTATATAGGTTAGAAGGGAGAAGTTTCCTCAACAGGTTAGAGGATTTCCCTCAACAGAGTAGAGAGATTTCCTCAAACAGTTAGGGAAATCTCATCTACTTATCATGCCCCCGCGAGATGGTGCTCCGATCAAGGAGGCCAATCTTGGACTGATGTAATGCAAAAAGTTTATGAGCTAGAGGCTTCGTAAATGAGTCGGCTAATTGATCAGCTGTATGAACATGAGAAACACGAAGTTGACGGCGGATAACTTGATCGCGTACAAAGTGGAAGTCGATAGCAATATGTTTCATGCGGGAGTGGAATACCGGATTAGCGCACAGATAGGTAGCTCCAATATTATCACAATATATTATAGTGGTGGAATCGATGTTGAGTTCCTGGAGTAGATTCGTGATCCAATTGAGTTCTGCAGTGGTAGCGGCAATGGCACGGTATTCAACTTCAGTTGTAGATCGGACGACTGTCTTTTGCTTCTTAGAACTCTAACTGATTGGATGAGCACCAAGAAAGATAATATACCCCGATGTGGATGTTCTATCATCAAGGTTACCTGCCCAATCAGCATTGGCAAAGGCATGAAGACGAAGTGGAGAGTGTTTACGAAAAAAGATTCCATGATTTAGGGTCCCTCTAAGATATCGTAGAAGTCTCTTGACCGTAGACCAGTGTAGAGTAGATGGTTGCTGCATAAACTGTGATAATTTGTTGACAGCAAATGAGATGTCTGGATGCATGAGAGCTAAGTATTGTAAAGAGCCAACAACTTGGCGGTATTGAGTGGGTTCCGTAGTAGGACTTCCATCCGATAATTTGAGAGAACCACTAGTAGAGATGGGGGTTGTAACTGCATTTGCATCCTGCATGTTTGTCTTTAATAACAAATCTTGAATGTACTTGCGTTGTGATAAAAGGAGACCGGAAGATGTGAAGGTAGCTTCGACGCCCAGAAAGTAGCTCAAGGGTCCGAGATCCTTAAGCGAGAATCGAGCTGCCAGCTGTTTGATGAACGCTTGGATGCTGATGGGATTGTTGCCTGTGACAATAATATCATCCACATATACCAGAACATACATTGTGATTCCATGATGATGTCGCAGAAATAACGAAGTGTCAGATTTGGAGTTAAGAAAGCCGACAGAAGTAAAAAATGAGCTAAGTTCAGTGTACCAAGCTCTCGGAGCCTGACGAAGTCCATAAATGGCTTTCCGAAGTTTGCAAACATGTTGTGGATTCTGAGGATGAGTAAAACCGGGGGGTTGTTGCATAAAAATATCTTCGGATAGAGATCCCTGTAGAAAGGCATTATTAACATCCAATTGTCGTAATTGCCAGCCTTTAGTGGTAGCCAGACTCAAGATAAGCCGGATTGTAGTGGGTTTAACAATAGGACTAAACGTCTTAGTGAAATCAACTCCAGGTCGTTGATGAAACCCTTCGGCGACCAGGCATGCCTTATATCGGGCAACAGAGCCATCTGGGTTCCGCTTAATTCTAAAGACCCACTTACACCTGATGATATTTTGTGAAGGATGGAAAGGAATGAGATCCCACGTTGAATTATGGAGGAGGGCATTATATTCCTCACTCATGGCAGTACGCCAATGCGGAGATTTTTGGGCTTGAGTGAAGGTGGTGGGTTCAACATTGGGGGATGAGGAATTCATGATAGCTTGTAGGTTAAGTACCTGACGAGGTTTAAAAATACCATGCTTAGAGCGAGTGGTCATAGGATGAGTGGAGACGACAGGATTGGGAGGTGATGTTGGGTGAGGATCTGTGGCATAAGCCAGGTCAAGTGGAGACACGTTAGGGGCACTTGGGCGAGAAGGAGGTAAAGAGGATGGTTATGTATCGGAACATATTGCCCCATCAATTGGGGAAGAGTGGAGTGGAGTAGGAATAGAGGAAACGGGCAAGTGTTGAACTGGAGTGATACAGTGCGGATCAGGAGGGGAGGAAGTAGACGAAGTCATGGGAGGCTCGTCCGATTGGTCCGAAGGTATACTCCAATGAGATAGTGAAGTGGACCATATGGTAGGATATGGAAGGGTTTGGAAAGGAAAGTTATACTCAACAAAGACAATGTGACGTGATATGAAGATTTTGTGAGTGTGGATATTATAGTAGCGGAAAGCATTATGTTCAAGTGAGTAACCAATAAAGACGCAAGGAGTAGATCGGGATGTTAACTTATGAGAGGCATAGGGACGTAACCAAGGATAACATAAACAACCGAACACTCGGAGTTTATGAAGGTTAGGGGGTTTGTGAAATAGTGTGTCAAAGGGGGACTGGTATTGTAGAACTGGTGTAGGCATTCGATTAATTAGGTAGACAGCAGTTTAAAAGGTTACTGTCCAGTTTCTACTATATGCCGATGTTTGCATTCGGCAGAACCAACTAGTTGAGGAGTATGTGGGGGAGACTTGAGGTGTTGAATGCCACAAGCTGAGAGATGGGATGCCAGGGCTTGATATTCACTGCCACCATCAGAGTAGACTGTTTTAATGGTAGACTGAAAATAGTTTTCGACCAACTTCTGGAAAGTGGAAAAAATGCGAGAAACGTCAAATTTATGGGAAAGACGATATATCCATGTGTACTTAGAGAAGTGATCTACAAAAATAACATAAAATCGGAACTTATCAAAAGATAAGATTGGAGCAGGACCCCAAACATCAGTATATATAATTTCAAAAGGTTTAGAGGAGGAAATGGAAGATGAGCCAAAAGGCTGCCGATGACTCTTATTACTAAGACAAGCATCACAATGCATCATAGAATTAGTGGACTTAAGAAGAGGAAGAGAGTGACGAGATAATAATTTCTGTTGAATAAAGGACGAGGGATGACCAAGCCGACGATGCCACACATCAACTGGAGCCACAACAGAAGAATGAACAGTGGGCTGGGTTATTCGAGAGGCTGACGGCCATTCATAAATGTTGTCTTTATTCGGGTTTTGGACCAATGATGCCCCCGTGCTCAAGTCCTTAACAAGAAATGAATCAGGAAAGAATTCAATGGAAGTATTATTATGTTTGCAAAATTGAGAAATAGAAATGAGGTTGCGTTTAATATGAGGGGCGCATAAAACATCATCGAGGGTAAATGTATTAGAGTCAGAATTAAGCGTTGTGAAACCACTATGAGTTATAGGAAGTCCTTTACCATCACCGATGATGATATCTTCATCGCCGCCATAGGGATTGTGAAGAGACAAATTCTGAAGATCAGTGGTAATGTGATGAGAGGCACCAGAGTCGATAATCCAGTTGGACTGGCTAGGTGTCGGAGTAGTTAGGAGATTTGCCTGTGGCCAGTGTGACGGAGTAGGGAGGCGGGGACGAGACCGGCAAACTTTAGCGGAATGGCCGACTTTGTCACACAGTTGGCAAACGACCCGTCTTTGATGGCTCGGTAGGGCAGGACACCAAGATGGATGATTGCTGGAGTTGCCACTTTGCGAGAAGTGATGACTAGGAGGATAGGAGGGGTGTTGCATGGAACTCACAGAATCAAGAGGCGCATTAGCCAAACCTTGGGTGATTTTCAGCGAGTACCGAGTGCTCTTCCTTTTAGACTTGTGACTGACTTGAGCTGTGATAGTTGATCCAGGCAGTTTGTCTGCACGCTTCAAGTACATCTCGTAGTCAGTCAGCTTATCATAGAGATCTTCAAAAGAGACTGGCGAGTCACGCGCTCGAATTGCAGCAGCTAATTCCTTGTAGTCGGTGTCGAGACCATTGAGGGTATGAATAACAACCTCTTCGTCACATAGGGAATGACCTATCAAGGCCAAGTCATCAATGATAACCTTGATATGTTGTAGATAATCAGAGATAGTACTTCCCTCTTGTTTTGTCACCATAAGCTTGGATAGAAGACTGAGCTTGCAAGTACGCGAATGATTTGCCAGGGTGGTTTGCAATGTAGACTATGCATCGACAGCTGTCACACATGAAGATATCAAGGGAGCAACGAATCCAGCAACTGAAGCTTGAATAGCTTGGAGGATGAGACGATCTTGACGTAGCCACAGTTTGTGAGCTGGATTGGGTACTGGATTGGGATCGCCGGGGATGTTGAGCATGGCCAGAGGACAACTGAAAGAGCCATCAATGTAACCTAACAAGTCATATCCAAATAAAAGATTAGAAAATTGAGCTCGCTAGGACGCATAGTTGCCACCCTTTGATAACTTAAAGGGGATCAGCGTGACAACATTGATGGAGATAAGCCCTGTAGAAGAACAAGAAGTGGGAGTCCCTACAGGAACTGAAACATCAGAAGAAGTGAACGAAGACATTTTTTTTTTGTTTTTTTGTTTTATTATTATTATTTTTTTTGTAGAAGAGATGCAGCGAACCTTGTGTGATACTCAGGTCACACAAGGTGGAGAATGACGGAGGGGGCTGCTGCTATAGATTGCTGCAGTAGATTGGGCAATCTACAACAGTGCCCAAAGCTGCCGACAGCTGCTGTGGATTGTTGCTTGCTGCAGTAGATTGTAGAGGCTGCAGCTCGTCGGAAGATGGCCGCGAAAACTGCAGCGGTACTCAAGATTGCGGTTCGCTGCTGTGGATTGCTGCTTGCTGTAGCAGATTGTAGAGGCTGTAGTTCGCCGGAAGATGGCCGCGAAAACTGCAGCGGTACTCAAGACTGTGGTTCGCTGTTGTGGATTGCTGCTTGCTGCAGCAGATTATAGAGGCTGCAGTTCGCCGGAAGATGGCCACGAAAACTGCAACGGTACTCAAGACTGCAGTTCACCGGGAAATGGCTGCGAAAATCTGCAGCGGTACTCAAGGAAACTGCAGTGAGAGAAATCTGCAGCAATTAGATGTATAGAGGAAAGCGATAGCGAAAGCTGCTGTGGTAGAGGAAGGAAGATGCAGCGGTTGCAACTGCTGCTGGCCGAGAAGCGGCTGCGACAGCGAAGGAGGAAGATGCGGCAGCCGTCGTTAAGCAAGGAAGACTGAGCAAGGAAGACACCGCCGTTCGCCGTTCGTCGCTATTGAGGAGGAGGACACCGCCGTTAAGGAGGTGCCATTGTGTAGAGGGAAGCGACAGTGAAAGCTGCTGCGGTAGAGGAAGATGCAGTAGTTGCGACTGCTGTTGGCCGGGAAGCGAGGAAGACATCGCTGTTCGCCGTTCACCGCTATTGAGGAGGCAGTGAGAGAATGTTTTCCTCCTTGCGTGACGGCGACGGAGAGTGTCTACTGTAGGCAGCAAATAAGAGAGGGAGCAAGGCCGGCGAAGAAAGCAAGACCGGCGATGAACGAAGAGAAGATGTGGATGAGCAGAGCCAAGACGGTGCTCGTTAGCACTGGCTCTGAATCCGTGTCTTGTGCTTCTTCAATGACTCCGCTTGAGGTAGTGTGTTACTGTGGCCGCTTGGCTAACACACGGCGATACTGCTGTCGCCAAGCAGGAACTGCTATGATACCATGTTAGATAATAAATAGATAAACAAGTGTAGAAGAAGTTGATTTTTATTAACATATCCCCCTTCCTTTTATACAGGTTAGAAGGGAGAAGTTTCCTCAACAGGTTAGAGGATTTCTCTCAACAGAGTAGAGAGATTTCCTCAAACAGTTAGGGAAATCTCATCTACTTATCAAATACCTGGGTGTCCAGTCCAAAGGGAATCATGACACTCTCTTAAGAGTTTACGCCTCAAATTGTCCACTCGAGGGACATAAACCCTATTCCCTTTTATATACACGAGTCCCTCCTAGACCCAAAAGCATCGTGCCTTGCCTTCTTTGATGAGCTGCATCATGATAACTACCTGGGGGTCACTATATAGTCCATTCCTGATCCTGAAAAGGAAATTAGAGTGCAACTGACTTGCTTGGCCTCTGCCCTCCAATTGTACAGCATTCACGTGCTCCAATTTTCGACTCAATGCATTGGCCATGACATTTGCCTTTCTAGGCTTATACTCCATTGCCATATCAAATTCAGCCAGGAAGTCCTGTCATCGTGCTTGGGAAAAGTTTCTTCTGTGTTTGGAAATAGCTCAAAGCGATGTTGTTTGTCCTCAGCATAAATAGCGATCTGAGAAGGTAGTGTTGCCAAACTCGTAGACAGTGGATCACCGCTGTCATCTCCTTCTCGTGCACTGGATACCACCACTCGGTCTCATTGAGTTTGCGGCTCTCGTAGGCCACCGGATGACCCTCCTGCATGAGTACTCCTCCAATAGCGAAGTCTAAAGCATCTATATGGACTTCAAAAGGCTCTCCATAGTCCGACAATTTGAGCATCGGTTCTTCCAGAACAGTAGCCTTCAGATCTTGGAATGCTATTTCATATTTGTCAGACCACTTCCAAGGCTGCTCCTTCTTCAGCAACTCCATCAGTAGAGTTGCACGCTTCGAGTGCCCCGTTATGAAGCGTCGATAGTAGTTGATGAAACCAAAGAAGAATCTCAACTCTGGCACCTTCTTTGGAGTTCGCCATTCCGTAACCGCTTGCACTTTTGATTTGTCCATCCGAATGGAGCCATCACCAATTCGATGCCTCAAGAATAAGATCTCCGTTTGGGCAAAGTAGCATTTCTCCCTTTTCACGAACAAAGTGTTCTCCCTAAGAACCTTGAAAATTGTCCTAAGGTGCTGGACATGCTCCTTGAGCGTTTGATTGTAGACGATGATATCGTCTAAGTAGAGGACCACGAACTTATCCAAATACTCTTCAAATAGCTGGTTCATGAGAGTGCAGAACATGGCCGGAGTGTTGGTTAAGCTGAAAGGCATCACCAAAAACTCAAATGCTCTATACCTGGTCACACAAGTAGTCTTCACTTCGTCGCCTTCAGCAATGCGCACCTGCCAATACCCCGACCGAAGGTTGAGTTTTGAGAAATACTTGGCTTTGCCCAACTAGTCGAACAAGTCTACGATAAGCGAGATGGGATACTTGTTCTTCACCGTCACTTTGTTGAGAGCTCAGTAATCGACGCATAGTCGGAGACTCCCATTTTGTTTCTTCTGAAAGAGAATTGGAGCTTCGAATGGTGCTTTAGAGTTGCGGATGAGACCATCGCTTAGCAGTTCACCTAATTGCTTTCTGAGTTCTGCCACTCTAGTGGGGACATGCGGTAGGGTGGTCTCACTGGAGGATTCACTCCTGGCTCCAGCTCGATGTTGTGATCCATGCCTTTGCGTGGTGGAAGAGTCTTTGGCAACTCGGGTTGCATAACGTCATTGAACTCTTTCAAGATATTCGCCACCACAGTAGGTTCTTGAATTACCTTCTCGTCGAGTGGCTCTAGCTTCATAGCAACCACAAATGTTAATTCACCTTTTCGCACCCCTTTCTCTTCAGTTGCAATGCCGATATATGTTGGGGTTCTTTGGTTCCTCTCCGAGAGACGGGAACCATGCAGGGGTTGTCACCTCCCATCATACACAGGGAGTTTAAGAATGGCATGGGCACCAACTTCGCCACGTGCATGAACTCCATTCCAAGAATCACTTGGAAGTCATCTAGTGGCACTGCCATCATGTTGGTGTTCCCGCTCCATGTTCTGATCTTGATGGGAACTCCCTTTGCTAACCTGGAGATTCGCTTGGCCTCCAAGTTCACCGCCTCCATTCGACATGGGCTCTTCTCCAAGATCAACCCAAGTCGCTTTGCTTCTAGATTGGCAATGAAGTTGTGGGTAGCACCCATGTCCACTATTGCATGGGTCGTTTGGACATTTAGCTTGATGTCTACGTATATCAGCTCACCACTTCATGCTTTTTGTAGCTTTGTCTTTGTGTCCTCCCCCACTTGACCCCACATGGCATTCAACAAACGTATTGCCCCCATCCGGGGTCCTTGTGACTCCTCATCATCGCTGCTGGATTCAGAACTACTCGAACTAAGAGCGACAGCTTTGCCCTTGTCCGATCGGGTGGGGGGTGGATGGAAGCTGTTAAAGCATTGAGTGCCTATTTTTGTGGGCACTCCCTCACCATGTACGACCCTCCACACAAGAAGCATCCTCCAGGTTTTGAGGCTTGCCTTTTGGGTTTGGCCCTTTATGAGAACTCTTCTTCTTTTGTTCGCCCCCGAGTTCCTTCCCTCGAGAATATTTTGGAGGGCGATTGTTTGAAGATTCTTTCCTCCTTCCCAGGTCTTCAGAGGAAACAAAGCCAGTGAGTCTTTCTACAGCAGCAATTGCCCCGACCACATCGGTGACATTCCTTCGATTTAGTTCTTATTGAGCCCATGGCTTCAGACCATCGAGGAAGCTGAACAGCTTGTCCTTCTCGGACATGTCCCGTATGTCCAGCATTAGCGTAGAAAATTGTTTCACGTAGTCTCGGATGGAAGTACTCTGGCGAAGTTGTCTCAACTTCTTTCTTGCGATAAAGTCTATGTTCTCCGGTAAGAACTGAGTTCTCAACTCCCGCTTCAAGTCCTCCCATATGTCAACTCGACACCGACCTTGTTGGATCTCCTTCCAACGGGTTCGCCACCAAAGTTTTGCATCTCCATTCAGATATATTATTGCTAGAGAAACTTTGGTATCTTCAGAATCGGGCCTCATAGCTCGAAAGTATTATTCCATGTCGAATAAAAAATTCTCGAGCTCTTTGGTATCTCTGGCCCCTCCATAACCATGAGGCTTGGGTGCCCTCAAGTTTTGTGGTGGTGCAACACGGGTGTTACTTCCTCCCGCATTTAGTGCTCTTGTGAGCATGACCACCCTTGAAGTGAGTTCCGCCACAACTTCCTGCAAGTGTTGCATAGAGTCTTTGGTGTCATCTGATAGTCGGTCAACTAGGGCCTCAACCTTGTCGATTCTGGACTCTGCTTCCTCTTGTGAGCTCTCTACCCCAACAAACCTTTGTTGGCCATGGTAGAGTTCCTCCACGCTCGCTTCAAGAACATCTAAGCGGGTTTCCGCCGTTGTGAGTCTCTCCTTGTGACTCTTTTTCCCGGTTGGCGCTCCACATCGTGCCTCCTCCACTTGCGAAGAGTAGCCAACTTCTCGCTTATCATGTTCACTGCCGTGCTCCTCTTGAGCAGCTCCAACAGCATGAGAGCAAGTGTGCACATGCAGCCCACCTGCGATTGCTTGGGGCAAGGGTCCGGCTTGCCCCATCTTGCTTAATTCGCCATGATGCTTTGCCATGGTGAAGTTACGAAGTTCCTTCGCTGCTCGGTCGAAGTGCTTGCCCACTCTAATACCATAATGTCACGACCTTAGCTAGAATTGCCTAAGGCATGAGGCACCATTGTGGCAAAGACACGAACTTAGCTTGCGTTGCCTAAGTCGCGAGACACCCTTGCATCAAAGATGTGAGCTTAGCTTGCCTTGCCTAAGTCATGCTTCGCCCTTACGATATTGCTTTGCAAAGATCAGCCCACTTGCAACCTCTCGCAGGAACCGATGGACCTGTAAAAGAGAAAGTTAATTAGTTCGAAAGAACGAGCGATGGACAAGTCCTGACGTCTCGCAAAAGGGGGAAGCTTTACAAGCAATTCAGCGAGCACCTTGCGTGCACAAGAGAAAAGAGGGAGAGGGGAAAAACAAGGACTTTAGAGGGTTGAACAAATAGTTACAAGTAAACAGCTGCTCACCGGGTGTCGGGCGCGACAACAAGTTCCTGTCAAGGTAACGTGCGAACTTGCGAAAGATTGTTCAATGCCCGACACTATACCAAAGGCCAATCCAGCCTTATGCCACCTGGGGAGTTCCAAGGGGCTGAGATGGCTGACGTTTTAGTGAGCGGTGTTGAATCTCAGATTTTGATGATGAAACTAATTGATTGTGTTTAGATGTTTAACTGCATTTTGACTGATGCAGGTCTACTCGATCAGGATTAGACAGTTAACGCAGGAGGAATTGATGTTGCGCCGTAGGAGATCACGTTATGATATTGGATGGCAGAAGGCTTCGGACGTCGGGCATTGAGCAAAGAGCGGAATTGCGCCAAGGATATCGGGGTTGCAGAGGTCAACCGCCAATTGGGCAACAAGTCACAAGAGAGGACGATGCACCGAAGAATCGGACGAAGTGCCAACCAATGACGTGCCGGGCAACAGAATGTCAATTCGCTTTGTAATAATTGTCTAGATCGGAGTAGAGTTTTGGCTTGTGTGTGCAGGATTAACTATGATAACGATAAAGACATAAAGCGAAACAAAGTGTCGGAGTCAAGCACGAAGGATTTGTTGTGAGTTCGAGAGTTCGACGAAAGTCCGAAGGTTCGTCGGGAATGCTGCCGAAACTAGCTGAGAATAAGTAGGGAGCTTGCCGAAGGGTTTTTCGGAAGCTCGCCGGAAGGTTCATTGGAAGTTCGCGGAGCTCGCCGAGAAAGATCAGAGCTTGCCGAAGAAGCTCATTGGAACTCGCCAAGATCAAATCGTGAAGTCTAGGAGCTTACTGGGAGTCCGTAGAATGGTTTCCGAGAGTTCGTCGGAAGACCGTCGGAAGTTCGCCGAAAAAAGTCTTGACTTGCGGACTTTGTAATAGCTTAGAAAATATCTTTAAATTCATAGTTAGCACGTTAATTAGGGTTAGGATTAGGTGTTAATCCTATAACTCAAGTAGGGGCCAATTGGGCCCGAGTTCAGACTGGTTTGGGCCAAGTTTGGAGCCCAACCAGTGAGCTGAAATAGTGTAGGCGGTGGCACCGCCAGATTAGGCGATGGCACCACCTAGAACCCGAGAACCAAGCGGTGGCACCGTTGGACTGAGCAGTGGCACCGCCCAGCACCCGAGAGGTCCGGCGGTGGCATCGCCGGGCTGGGCGGTGGCACTGCTAGTACATTGTCAGTGTCAGACACTGATAGGCGGTGGCACCGCCAGCATCAGGAACCAAAGAGAATTCAAATTTTGGAGCCCAAATTTAAATCCTCTTGAGGCCTATAAATACCCCTCAATTCTCAGCTGAGATTACAACTTTTTTAGAAGCAATAGATTGAGAAAAAGGTCTTAGAAAAGTCTTAGCAAGTCTTGTTTTCAATTTGTTAGAGTGTTCACCTCCTTCTTTCTTGCTGAAAATTTGTAAGAGTGTGAACCGCTTGTAAAAGGTTGTAAGAGGGGTATTTGTCCTTCCCCTTCAAGAGATTTGCTAGTGGAAGTTGGGAGCCTCATCGAAGAAGGCTTCGCAAGTGGATGTAGGTCACATGACCGAACCACTATAAATCGGTTTGCGTTTATCTTATTGTCATTTATATTACTGCAAACCATCTTCACTTTGATGCTCTACTTCTTTGTCTCCTTCTTACATATGCCTTCAAGTTAAAATGCAATCGAAACAGTTTCAAAAGAAACATTTCTTTTTATCGTACGAAGTTTCCGAAAGTGTTTAAATCATCGAAAGTTTATCGTACTTTACTGCTGCACTAATTCAACCCCCCCTCTTAGTGCCGCTCCGATCCTAACAATTGGTATCAAAGCCCGGTATTTCTCATTTCGGATTTACACCCGAGAGAAATGACTCTTCATGGCTTTCAAGAGGGCTTATCGGTTTTTCGTCCACCGTTGTTTAATGGATTGGACTACACTTATTGGAAAACTCGAATGAGAATTTTCTTGATTTCTATGAATTTAGATTTATGGAATATTGTTGAAAACGGTTTTCAACTTCCCTCTAAACCGATGAACGAATGGTCGGATTTGGAGAAGAAATATTTTTTTTAAACGCAAAAGCTATGAATGCCTTATTTTGCGCTTTGGACAAAAATGAGTTCAATCAGATTTCTACGTGCGAAACAGCTTTTGATATTTGGCGAACACTTGAAATCACGCACGAGGGAACTAGTAGAGTCAAAGACTCAA
>NW_008991769.1:71796-84174 GCF_000313855.2 Musa acuminata subsp. malaccensis
CCCCCCCCCCCCCCCCCCCCCCTCTTAGTGCCGCTTCGATCCTAACAAGCGGAAGCAGACTGTAGAAAACAGAGCTGTTTTGGGGCTGTTTTGCTCGATTCGGTGAGCGGTTACTTTGTAGCGCTGCAACTTGTTTGACCTTACATTTTTACAAGCAAAATGACTCAAAACCAAGGTAAAACATGCTGCCAAGCTACTGTACATGTAGATGAGAGCGACGAACGGTTCGTTGAACGGAGTTGTTGTGGGTGCGTGACGACCATTCGTGACATGGCGGTACCACCGCCTACAACACTAATACTAGGTAGTACCACTACCTAGTCTGGTGGTACCATCACCTGACACCCTACCGCTGGGTAATACCACTGCCCAGTCTAGTAGTACCACCGCTTGACACTCTCTTGAAGATTGTGTTTGGGCAGTACCACCACTTGACAGAGTCTCGGAGATTGTGCCATGATGGTTCCACCTACTAGGTTATTGTTTGGGCCTTTCACTTTGCCTAACACAGCCTAAACATGGGCCTAATTGGCCCCTAATTGAGTTGGCCCAATTCCAACCTAATTATGTATTAACTATAAATTTTAAGGAATACACTAAGGAAATCATGTCCGGTTAGTCTAGGTTTCTTTCGGGGAGCTTCCGGCGATCTTCTGATGAACTTTCGACGATCTCTCGGTAATGTTCAAGCGAACTCTTAGCAAGCTCCTAGACTTCACGACGATCTTGTTGGCAAGTTTCGATGAGCTTCTTTGGAAGCTCCTGGACTTCTTGGTCAATTCAGTAGAACTTTCGACGAATATCCAGACTTCTGACGAACTCTCAAACTCCTAACGAAATCTCGTTCTTGACTTCGGGACTTTATTTTGCTTTATGCTTTAATTGCTATCATAGTTAATCCTACACACTTAAAACCTACTTCAATTTAGATAATTATTACAAAGCTTGAATCAAATGTTGTCTGACATGTCATTGGTTCATCGACGCTTCGTCTGATTCTTCGGCGCATCGTCCTCTCTTGCGGCCTATTGCCCAATCGGCCAATTGACTTCCGCAACTCCGATTTCCTTGGTGTAATTTTTTCTCTTCTTGGCTCAGTGCCCAAACCCATGGCTCGAAGCCTTCTGTCGATACGTCAACCGATCCTTCGGCGTAATGTCCAATCTTCTGACATATTTTTCTCTAGCCCAACATGATTCTTCCTGCTTTAATTGTCTCTCCTTGATCGAAGCTTCCTGTGTCACTCAAAACGTAGATCAAATAAACACTATCAATTGGTTTCATCATCAAAATCAGAGATTCAACAACAACATTCAATCTTCCAATATAATATATAATCCTTCTTATACGTTATCTTAACCTCTAGCACAAAGTTCATTCTTGTTCGAAATGTCGACTAATCCTCGAACTCGACATCCAATTTTCAATATAACAATCTTTTAACATAATATCCAACTCTCTTACTTGATAGGGGATCAACTTTCTAGGGTTTGCCAAAGGCTAGAATAATATTTCATAGATGATGAGGAGAAGTAGATACATCTATGTTTATAGAGTTTCACCCTTAAGTCCGTCATGACTTGGACTCCTAATAAAATTAATAAATCTTAAATAAGCCCATATCCAACTTGTACTATATTAGAAAAACTTAATAGAACATGATTCAAAGCTTGGAAAATAAAAGGGATCATAACAATTTCTCTCCATTCAAATCAACCTTGTCATCAAGGTTGAGCAGCATCAAACTCTGATAGCTTCTCTTTCAGCACCTTAGTCATCGAATATCTATGGTATATCACAACCCGTTGATCAAGTAAGTAGGGTCTCCTCTTCGTGATAGTGTAAGCAATGGGCCAACCTTCTAATATAGTAGTTATTGTAGTCTTCTTCATTGTAGTCTTCTGATATAGTTGTTATTGTTGTCTTCCTCATTGTAGTCTTCTGATATAGTAGTTATTGTAGTCTTATGAAGAACCCTCTCCATCCGATGGTTAGTGTTAGTTGTAATATTACTTCCATATCTTCCCTTTAGGATCACCTGCTTTCTATCAATAAAAAATTTCATGATTAATTTAGAAATATTTCAAGAAACATCACCTAGGGTTGATAGTCATTCAATTCTAGGTACCATTTCGAAGTCTTGTAAGGATAGCAAAAAGAAATCCATAAGCAATTCTTGGCCCTGTATAATCAGTTTTATCTTCGAACACTTACTATCATAAGTTAAAATCCATCCATTAGTGAATTTTACTTCGAATTTGTCATAACTTTCAATGTGGTAGGTCAATCGATCAGCAACCTTACTATCCATAAAATTGTTGGTGCTACCAGTATCAATCCAAATCATAACAAGCTAATGTTTTAAAGTTTTTTCAACTTTCATAGTTTGTGGGTTAGAGTAGCCGACTAATGCGTGATAGGTCTAAGATCTTTATCAGAATCCATACCTTCGTGATCGAACTCCACATTGTTAGCTTCCCATTCCTCTCTAGTTGGTTCAATATCAGAAGTTGCCCTTGTTTATATTAGTGCTCCTTACTCCATTTTTGGGTTTGAGTAACCGACTAATGTGTGATAGGTCTAAGATCTTTATCAAAATCCATACCTTCGTGATCAGACTCCACATTGTTAGCTTCCCATTCCTCTCCAGTTGGTTCAATCATCAGAAGTTGCCCTTGTTTATATTAGTGCTCCTTACTCCATTTTTCATCACAGTATCAGCTCAAACCCTTCACTGCTCTTTCCTTGAGTTCTTCTCGAGTTAGTCTTCAGGTGTTAGGGTTTCAGTTGGGAATAGATGGGGCAAGTGGCTTGCAGATCATTTGTTTATTATCACTTCTGTTTCAACAATTCTCCCTATTGATTTTTTCCTCATGCAAATGTGTAAATGAGATTGTAACTATCATAATATGGGGTTAGCGAGCTTTGACTTCACACTAGATATCTAGATTAAGTCCTTCGATAAATATTCCCACTAGTTGCCATTTGGACTAGTCTTTGGCTTGATTTGACAATCATTCAAATTTGCTATGATATTCTTGTACTATAGAAGTTTGACAAATTTTAGCGAGTTGCACATCAACATTCTCATATTCAGATGGTCCAAGCGAACAAAAAGCTCTTTCTTGAATTGCTTCCACAAGGGGACCCCGTGACAAGTTTTGTACCAATCATACCATTGGATTGCATCTCTATCTAGTTAGATTGAAACTATTTCCACCTTGGACTCTTTTGGAGTTTTATGAAAATGAAAAATAATTTCTACCCTAGAGATCCAACTGATCATATCTCCTTATTCCTATCTTGGGAATTCCATTTCATGCATAGGTAGCTTGTGTCATGTTCTTAGTTCCTTTTTTATGTGTCTTGAGATCGATACAACGTAAGACTTGAACTTTCATCTTATTAAAACTAGCTGAAGCTCTCCAATATGCTCTTTTTAAAATTATTAAGGGTTTCTTATAGCCGGTTCTCAATTCTGGTTTTCAAGGCTTCTAGTTGGGCTTTCACTGAGTTGTTGGTGGCCATTGCATAGGACTACAGATCTCTAATCCTCAATTCTTATTTATAGTATCTAGTTAAGGGCATCAGTACTGCTTTATCTGGTGTGGCTGTTGTGATGTCGACCCAAGGTAGCATTGAGGGTGTGAGGAGTTGCCCTGTTTTTGTCACTGCGAGGAGGAAATATTGTAGCCAAGGTTGGGAGGCAACGATGGCGGCACAGTTGGGAGTAACATCGTCGAGACTGGAAGGCAGGGATGATCGCTCAATTGGAGGGAAAGAGACGATTGATCTACTGGGAGGGAATGCTGAGGATCATAGATAGAGAGGAAGAGATGGTTGCACGATTGGGATGAGACGCTGGTGGTGCCGAGGGATCGTGAGCTGCCGAGGACTGAGGTTGTGGCGGCTATTGTCAATGTCGATGGCAAAGAAGGAAGTCCTAAGCGAGTTGGAAGGCACGTTGTTGGAATGAGATATTGGCGGTGCCAAGGGATCACGAGCGGCTGAGGGTTGAGATTACGACGAGAGATGGGATGAGGCATGGCTGAGGGCGACTATGACAAAAGGTGGGATGAGGAATTATAGTGGGAATGTCGAGGATCGCTACTTTAATACCAAAATGATAAGACCCCTAGGGTTTTATCATAGAAGAAGAGGAAAGAAAGTGGATGATTATTTCGGAGGGATCAGCCTCCTAGGGTTTAAGGCTGGAATAATATTTCATAGATGATGAAAAGAAGTAGATATATCCATATTTATAGAGTTCAACTCTTGAGTCCCTTGGACTTCTAATAAAATTAATAAATCTCAAATAAGCCCCTAACTCCTACTGTACTAGAAAGATTTAATAGAACATGATTCAAAGCTTGAAAAATAAAAAGTATCTAGTTGGAGAGTTTGTGACCGACGTAACGATAATGAAACAAATAAGTTCTTATCAAAACATACTAAAAAATATCTTGAGCTAATTATATATTATCTCTAATAATTAGATTTTTTAGTATTTTAATTTTTAAACTTAAAAAGTTTATATTAAAATTTTTATAATTATAAAAATAAAATACTTAATCTTATTTATCATAACATTATCGATTTTACCAAGAAATGATATAATATATGATAGTAACATATGTATAGGAATGACACAAAATGATAAGTAAAAAGATAATTTCAACGTCCGAATTATATATACTTTTATTATGTCTTAATTAAAACATTCTAGTAATCTAATTAATAGAAGCCCTTAATTATGGTTTATCAAGAGAGAGGGTTATGATTTTTCCTTGATTTTTTCGAGCAATTACCGAAGATTATAAATTAAATGGTTTGATGTTCTAGGAAGACTCTAAATGTTTTATTCAGACTCATACTGCAGATTTGTACATATTTATTGATAAATCTCTTAGATGAATGCATATTTGTGCAGATCAATAGCAGTTTTTGATCTAGAAACTGCTTTGACAACTGCTGCAATATAATATGCAGTTCCATGCTTTCATATTTATTCAGTTTTATATTCCAGATCAAATGTTCAGATTGAATACAGCAGTGTCATATTCCAGATTTGTTGAGATGAATGCTTTGTATTCCAAATCAAATGTTAACATTTGCATGCTTTCATATTCCAGATATGCACATTTGTTCATGATGTCAGATTGCAGACATGTTCATTTGTTTAGTTTTCTATAGCAGAATTCATCTGAACAGCTTTCAGCTGCAGTAGTCATATTCCATATGACACTACTGTTTTGTTCGTGCTTTCATATTCTACGTAAGTTCATCTATTCAATTTTCAACATAGTAGAGAGATTTCTTCATATAGTTGAGAAAATTTTATCTGCTCTCATGCCCCCTCAAGATGGCACTCCTGTCAAGGATATCAATTTTGGATCGATGCAAAGCAAACAGTTTATGAGCGAGAGACTTCGTGAGAAGGGCAAGAGCATATCGCTGCAGTGGCGACTGCAGCAGAGGAGAAAGCTACATCAATCGAGAAAGCTATAGCAATGCTATAGTAGAGGAAGAAGCCGCAACAGAGGAGGAAGCTGCAGCGATGTTGTAGTGATGCTATAGCAGAGGAGGAAGCTACAGCAAAGGAGGAAGCTGCAGCGATGTTGTAGTGATGCTATAATAGAGGAGGAAGCTGCATCGATGCTACAGTAGAGGAGAAAGCTGTAGTAGAGGTGCAGCAGAGGAAGTAGCTATAATAGAAAAGCTGCAAAGAGGAGGAAGCTGTAGTAGAGGAGGAAGCTGTAGCAGAGGAGCAGTAATGCTATAGCAGAGAAGGTAACTGTAAAATAGGAGGTAGCTGTAGCGATGCTACAATAGAAGAGAAAGCTGTAGTAGAAGAGGAAGTTGTAGTGATTTGGTGGAGAAACCTGCAGCGATTTGCTATTAACAGGAGCTGAGGATCGATAGTTGATAGTGAGGCAGCGGGCTGCGATTGATACAGATCACAACCTAATGAAGACGATGTTACAGCAGTGGACAACCCGAGCCTAGGGTCGGTGCAGGCGGTGCCAGTGAAGAAGAAGGCCGCATAGAGAATAAGAGGGAAGGAGCGGGCAGGGGTTAGAGAGGGATCCACTGCCGAGAGTAAGCAGCCAGCCGCACCAAAACAGGCCCTCATTGTTGTGGCCGCACCTGATGGCGACGCTAGGTGTGGTCATGGCAGCGACTAGGGTAGCAACGAAGGCATCACACGCCATACAACAGACGGTTGTACAACAAACGAAGAGGGGAGTCCAATGGGGAAGTGAGTCCGACGAGAAAGAGTTCTCCCCTTCTTTGCTTTTGCAGAGGCAAGGGATGTAGTGAATGGCAAGCTCCGATGGTCGTGAAGCCTCGCTCGTCTCACCTGCTCTGATACCATGATAGAATAGAAAGAAGAAGATTGTATTGAAGAAGCTTTATTGAAGCAACTTGAATGTATTAACATATCCCTCTCCTATTTATACATATTAGGAGGGAGAATTTCCTTCATAATAGAGAATTTTCCTCAACAGAGTAAGAGATTTTCTCGTATAGTTGGAAAAATCTTATCTGCTATTAGCAATACCTTTTAGATGCAATAGTCATATTCCATATGACACTACTACAAATGTAACTATATTTGTTAATGCTTTCATATTCCAAATGAGTTCACTTGTTCAGTTTTCTGTGGCAGCAATTCATCTGCAACACAAATGTTCAGTTCGCTTCAACAAGAGCTTTCAGCTACAATAGCTTTTAGCAGCAACAGTCATTCACAAATGCAACAGCTTTCAGCAAGTTATTTCACAGTCATTCACAAATGATTTTTTTTCTTCTTTTTATCTTTTAATCAATATCTGAAATGATTATTTTGTAATTAGAAAAATCGATAATGTGCTATGTTGTCATTAGCAAAATTGATAATCTATACGTGCTATTTTGTTATTAATAAAATTGATAATCTGTATGTTGGTAAAATCAATAAGCAGGCGTTGACACCACCGATAGAGGAGAAATAGAGGGCTTAGGTGGCGGAAGGACGAACCAGGAGAGACTTGCAGGGAAGAGACCGATGGGAAAGGGAAAACCCCATCGACGAGACAAAAAATTTCTCTCACAATCACCCGGAGTCTCTCACCCTAAAACCTGAGAACGCTGTTGAATGGTTTGTGATTGTTTCATTTTACACGATACCAGTAGCAACTAGAACTATAGCTGCACAACCATAGCAGTACATCACAAGCCCACAGGACTCATTGATACACCAAACAAAAAAAGTTGTGCTCAAACCAACTGTTTATTTTTCATGAGTTCGGATACGTTGACGAACAAAAATTCCAAATTCTTTGTTTATAGTTTGAGTCAACATAATTTGAGTTGGAAGTAATCCACGCGACAGGAGCCTTAGAACAATTATTTCTCGACTTTTGTTTAACTTTTACCAATAAAATTCAGCTGGTTTGGGAATTATCCTCCAATTTAAGTTAGAGGGTTTGTTCCAGTTTGATCTTTGATTCAAAGCTCTTCATGAGCTCCAAAGGAGGGATCGAGCTGGTGCAAGTCGAATCAAGTTCCTCTCACCGTTGGAGAGGCAAAACTCATCTCCGATTATGTCTATTTCACAACTTCAAAAGTATTATATCCCTTATTGGGGTAGCAGCCGAAGTTCATATATCCTGCAGAGCGATATGAACTCCAGTAAAGGTTGGGAGGCTTTATTCCGATGTGGAACAATACACAACTGTACAATCTTTCACTTCCAGAAACCAAACACTCCCCTATTTTAATGGACTACATCACTCCGTGATGTCACTTCGCACGCAGACCTGGTGTAACTTTTTCCTGGAGATCAAAAGACCGGCCATAAGATACATAAGAAGGCAAATTTGGGAGGCAGCAGCAGCTCTTTTCATTCTGTCAGACTCTCGTTCTTTTGTCAGCTTGATCAGACTTTTCATCAGCGTCGCATCGTTATGACGACAAGCACAGGAGATGGCCGGTCTAGAATTGGCGGTGCGAGCGTTGTGTGGCCTCCGCACGGCCGCGCTACAGGCAGAGACATAAGGCGAGACCAGCGAGGGAGATGCGAAGTAGCATGGCAGCCGTGCGCAGCACCAGTGGCGGCGTATTCGATGCACCTGGAGTCGGGTCCGAAGACTTCTGGCTGTCAAATATTAAGAGTAGGTTTAGAAAGGAGATGGACAAACAGTGGATTCATTGCACGGGCAATAAATAACGATGAAGCATGGGGCGGCAGCTGCTTAGAAACGGACAGGTTGACGTCCGCTCCGCCGGCCTGTCGTAGCCATGCACTACCTCATCACGTAGAGTAAGTCGCACTATAGTGATCCCACTGACCAAAAGAAATCGAGACGTGATTGATCGAGGCTACCTTGTGGTGCTGGGGCAGAACGTGATGACGTAGTCGGCGGACGCGCAGGTAAATGTGGACGTGGCGTCGTCGAAGGCGTAGCTGTACGCCCTGGGGCAGGCGTTCTTGAAGAACTGGGAGTAGGACGACGGCTTGCACGTGTTGGGGTTCCCGTAGGCGCCGCTGCAGCAATATTGGGGCGAACCGAAGGCCTCGCACGCGCTCTTGCACGCCACGTACTCGCCGCCCGCGCTCTTGCACGCCACGTACTCGCCGCCCGCGTCCGAGGTCGACAGCACCACCTTGAGGTCCGACGGGCACAGCCCGTTGAGGTCCGCCAGGCAGCCCGTGGAGGTGCAGTCCCCAACAGAGCCGCCTTGCGGCACCACCAGCATCGGCAGGTTGAAGCCGTCCACCAGGCTCACGTCGTAGAAGTCCATCCCGCCGCTGCCGTCGAGCGTGAACTCCGCCAAGGTGGCCGGGGGGTCCCCGCCGCCGCCAGAGCACTCCACCCTGCCGGACCCGCAGTCGCCGGTGGCGCAGCTGAACTTGCCGCTCGAATCGGTGGTGCAGAGGGTGCGGCCCCAGAAGCGGCCCGACCACCCGGCGAGCGCCTTGAGGCTGCGAGACTCGCCCTTATGCAGCGCGAAGCCCGTCGAGGAAAGTGGGGCCGTGCCGGCGCCCGAGAGCACGCCCGGCCATACGGTGTACTCGCAGTTGTTAGTTAGCATGAACGTAGCTGCCAACGCCCCTGAAAACAGAGGAAGTGCGACGAAGACAGAATTGGTAATAGCCGAAATAGACAGAGTACAACCATGAAATCAAATAAAGAGAGAATAAATCACCTAGAAAGGAGAAGAGAAGAAATGAGAGAAGGAAAAAGACTCTTGTCATCTTTATCTTGCTTCGATCCGAAGAGAAGTGGCCACTCGTGATCCCACAGTCCACGTTTCTTGTCTGCAACTCTGCTGTGCGTAATGGCAGTGTAAACCGAGTCCGCAAGTATATATGAGGATCCCGAGCTCGGAAGCAATGGCGATCGGGCCTGGCTATTTAAAAATTGCAGTGTAGTCGCCTCGTCTTTCATTCAGTAAGTATGGGCCAGTCGAAGCGGGACGTCAACGCATTCAGCAACATAATGTTCCCAAGTTCAAACAAGAGTGGGTGTTTTATCCCACTGATCACGGATTAAGGAAATTACTATTTAGTTTGTTAATGAAGCCGGTCTAAATGCTACTTTCAACTGTATTCAGACGGGATATTCCGAGGGTCGGACTCTGTGTCGTTGGAGGGAGGGAAACGGTCAACTAGTAGGTAGCCTGAACAATATTTATTGCGGTGTTTTCCACTTGGATTCGTGATCTGTAAGAAGGATACTGAGCCTTTTTCATCTAAAACAATGTCACTTTAACTGTTTATTATTATTATTATTATTATTATTATTATTATTAAATATATTATTTTTAGTTCATGATTATTATTTTTTATTGTTTTACTAAATATTAATTAACATATCACTATAATCACATTATTGATTTATTTCATAATTTTGTCATAACCATGATATGATTTTATTTTAATTTAGTATTTCCTTGATATTTTATTATATCTTTAGTTTACTTTTATTCTTATATGATTATTTTTTATTACTATATTATATTATATTAAATATCATTTATTTTTAAAGAAAGGATGACGTTTAATTATACAAAGGGAAAAAAGAGGCGTGAGGATGGTCCGGAGAAATCCCCCAACAAGAAAGAAATGGTCTGAGTCCATCTTTCTCGGTAAGGTAAGAGCAGCTGTTTGGATGACTAAGCAAAGCGTTATATTAATTAGATAGCACCTATAAACACACGGTGACATCTCATGGCCTTTCAGTCTCGGAAGAGTTCTTCACTTTTCTATGAAGATTAATGCCGAAAGGTAATGCTTCTCCGGAGTAGAGAAATCAATTTGCTTCCATATACGTGACCAGGAAGTTCGATAACAGAGTCGATCCACGTCAACGACGGACAAACTCTAATAATCTAATCTTGACTAAAACATGCTAATCCATCCTCCTCTTAGTGTCAAAGTTGACTAAAACATACTGGACAATGAAAATATTTTTGATTGTAAAAATGAATGAAGTAAATAATCATCAAAGCTGAAATAGATTTCAATGGAAACGTGACCTGATGGCATAATCGTACGTAACAGAAATGTCAATTTTGTTAAATAAATACAGATGACATTAATAACACTATAAAAAAAATAGATAACACAAGTCCTCAAAATGAAGAGCTAAGAAAATTACAGTACCGATGCGCCACACTCAGGCTATCATGAATCAACTACTTTCTTTCCAAAGAAAAGAGAACATTATTACTTGTATTATATAACCTATACCCAGCACACGAAGGAGAATATAGAGGATCGGGTCAATCATCCACACCAAATATTAAGTAGTCCGTCCAGCCAATTGATGCATTTATTTCTTTCTCTATAAATATAAGATAATGTGCAAGTAGAAAGAGATTCAAACATGTAAATAATGTCTCTAACTAAATTCACCATCCGCTAAGGGGGATTCTATTTTGTTGCTTAATAAATGGATCACCACCACATTGTCAGTCTCCAGCTCGATCACGTTCATTCCAGTTTACTTGGCATGAGGAAGTCCCTCGTCCTTGATGGTTGACAATTTATTATAGACGGATGAATACGTACTTCTGAGGCCATCGTCAATATAAAATTTGAGTTTCAAAACTCAACCTGTCTTTCCTGTAATAAGAACTTGCAATCGATACCCTCTCTTAACCTAATCCTATGTCAATATAAGAGAGTGTGATAGTTGCGTCTTGGTAAGAAGATGACTGTATTTTTTTGACAAAAAAGGGCAGCAACGTGGAGAGCTTTGCAGTAGCAAAGAGGAGAAGAAAAAGGCAGAAAAACAAGAGAAAAAAGGGAAGAAAACAAGGACAACACAGAGAGATTGTTCTCAATCATCTAGCAGTGTTCTCATCTCAGGTTAAATCAAATCTATAGTAGACTCTTGTTATGATTACTTGGGGAGGTTTTAGATATTGTGGACAGTGACGTGATTCTTGTATCCCAGTTGTTCTCTTGTGATTGTTGTTAGGGTTTAGGGCAAGAGATTGAGATTTATATATTCATTATTCTCATAGTGGATTATCTCTAGTTTGCCCCGTGGTTTTTACCCTTCATTTTAGAGGGGATTTCCACGTATATCTTGGTATTCTATTTGATTATGATTTCATTTAATTCCATTACATATCATGACCTGCTAGAATTTGTTCATATACAAAAGTTATTCCACTTTATATCCCATCAACTGGTATCAGAGTAAGGGTTTTGGTGATTTAATTTTTGTATTTGAACATGGAGGCCAGTAATGTTTCTCGCATGATTAGTTTAAATGGAAACAATTAGATGATATGAAAACCAAGAATGGAAGATATCTTGTATTGCAAAGATTTGTATGGACCTTTGCAAGGGGATAGTGCAAAACCCATAACTATGACAGATGATGAGTGGAAGAGGTTAGATTGAAAAACAATTGGGTTTATTCGACAATGGCTTGATGATAGTATCTTTCACTATGTTTCTACTGAAATTTCTGCATATTCTCTTTAGAAATAGTTGGAAAGTCTCAATGAAAGAAAAACAACTAGCAACAAAGCTTTTTTGATCAGAAAACTTGTGAATCTAAAATATAGAGAGGGTGCTTCTATTGTGGAGCATTTGAATGAAATACAAAGTATTACTAACCAATTATCCTCTATGAAAATGTCTCTTGATGATGAGTTGCAGGCATTGTTACTTCTTAGTTCATTACTAGAAAGTTAGGAGACACTGGTAGTTTCCCTTAGTAATTCTGCGTCAAATGATGTTATCACTATGAGTCAAGTAACAAGCAGTTTATTGAATGAGGAGTTGAGAAGAAAGAGTTCAGCAACATCTCAAAATGATTCACAGGCACTTATCTCAGAGAATAGAGGAAGGTCAAAGTCTAGAAGTAGTTTACG
>NW_008991769.1:128866-142972 GCF_000313855.2 Musa acuminata subsp. malaccensis
ATAATTTTGTCTCTTTGATAGAAATGAAAAAAGAATTTTGTTGAATCTTATATTTTGATGATGAGAAGAATTGATGAGTTTACGATCTAATTTGTATTTTTAGTGACACAAGATTAACCTCGATCAAGGAAAGACAAATCGATTGACACCATAAGAATCAAACATTAGGCTGGAATAGAATATATCAAAAGATTGGATGTCAGGCTAGTGGAATGGTCGACGTGCTGGAAGGACTTCATGTTATGAGTTCGGGCATCGGGTCGAAGGATCAGACATTATTGGAGTCAACATGCCAATTGGGCAATACACCGAAGGAGAGAATGATGCGCCGAAGGATCGAACGAAGCACCGGATGAACCAATGACATGCCGGATAACAAAGGTTTCACGTTTGGAATCAATTATGTCTAGATCGAGTTAGTTTAGATCTAATTGAGTCAGTATTTGGGTGAAACAATGTCAACTCAAATAGGGGCCAACTAGGCCCAAAATAAAGTTGAATTGGACTGGTTGGATGACCCATTCAGCCACTTGGAGCTATATCAAGCGGTGGTACCACCCAATCTCAGTGTGTCAGGCGATGGTATCGCCCAATGTCAGACTAGCAGGCAGTGGTACCACCCAGTACTCGTGATGGTATTGCCAATACCCCAAAAACTTAGGATGAGACCATTTTGGCTCTAAATTTGAATCCATTTGGGGCTTATAAAAACCTCACTCATCCCTGCTCGGTTAACACATCAATTGAGAACAAAAATTAGGAAAAACATTATTGTAATCTTATGAGAATTCCCCTCCTCTAGCTCTAAGTGTTGATTTTAATTTAAGAGAGGGGTGAGTGGCTTGTAAAGGTTGTCTCCTAAACCTACAAAAAGGAGAAAGAGTTGTAAGAAAGTAGTTGGTCTTCACTCATTGAAAAAAGACCGTTAGTGGATGCTAGTGGCCTCAACGGAAGAGGAATCGGGAGTGAACGTAGGTCACAACGATCGAACCACTATAAATCTCAGTTTGCATTTCTATTATGCTTTTCATTATCATTGATATTGTTTTAATTGCTTATTGCACTTATTCTAAGTCAAGCACACCTTCAACATTTCTGACACGGTTTTTCATCGAACAAAAGTTTTTGAATTGTTGAGGTTTTTATCAAAGTACTAATTCACCCCCCCACCCCCTAGTGTTGATTTTGATCCTAACAGTTGGTATTAGAGCCATGTTTTTCTTATTTGGTTTAACACCTATGAGAAATGGCTTTTATCAGCAATCAAGAGGGTCTTTCTATCGTTCATCCTCGTATGTTCAATGAGACGGATTACATATATTGAAAAACTCGAATGAGAGTTTTCTTGCTTGCTATGAGTTTCGATTTATGAAATATAGTCGAATTTGATTTTCAAAAGTCTTCCAAACCAATGGTCCTATGTTTTCTTGAAAGCTCTTGGCAAATATTTTTTTAATCTCAAACTTGTAAACAAGATTCTAATATCCCTTCCAAAAAGTTGGGATCCTAAAGTAGTGACAATACAAGAAGAAAATGATCTAAATAAGTTTTCGCTTGAAGAACTTATCGGGTCCTTGATGACCTATGTAATAACATATATTGCACATGACGAACTTAAGAACAATCTTCCAAAGAATAGAAAGAATTTAGCACTCAGAACAAAAGAAGATCACTCGAGCGAAAGCTCAAGTGATGATGACTTTGAACTCCTCACAAGTAAGCTTAAAAAGTTTTTAAAATAAGAATTAAAGAATAAAAATAAACTTAAAAAGAAAAAATTGTCAAAGAAGAAGAAAGTACTCGGCAACAAAGGATGAATCGAGTACATCCGAAGATAAGGAGCAAACCAACAAAGATGAGATAGTGAACTACACCTTAATAGCTTTCAATGACGAGATAAATAACTCAATCGAATCTCATTTATCTTACAATGAATTGCTTGATGCTTTCTATGATTTATTTGATAAATGTAAGCTAGTTGGTAAAAAATATAAATTATTAAAAAAGGATCATGCTTCTCTTGCTAGTGAATTTGAAAAATTAAAAAATGAGCATGATAATTACATGTTAACCCCTTGTACTTACTATAAAGAATTATACTTAGTTAAGAATGAAAATGTATTACTAAAACAAACATTAGAAATTTTTAAAATTGATAGTAAATCTTTAAATATGATCCTTGCTAATAAGGGTCATGTTCGTAAAAAGGAATAAATTGGCTTTGTGAGTAACACTCAACAAAAGCCAACTATCTTTGTTAAAGGATCTGCATTACATGTCTCACATAGAGAGAAATGTAATTTTTATGAAAAATGTGGATATTATGCCTATAGATATATTTTTTAAAAGTATAGTCCATACAAATTAGTTTGGGTTCCAAAAGGAACCTTAAATAACTCAACGATAATAGTTAAGATAGGTAGATCTATTAATAAGGGACTCAAAGTTAAATAAGTACCTAAAAGAAAACCTCCTATTTTGTAGACATCTCTACAATCGAAAGCTAGGAGCAAAAATAAAATTTTGATAGTGGATGCTCAAGGCTTATAATCGGAGATCCAAAACACTTCACAAAGCTCACTAGCCGAAATAAAATGATTTTGATTGAAAATACTTTATGTTTAATGAATTTATGCTTGATGATTTAATGATTTAATTATGTATAATGATTTAAAATAATAATAATTTTATGATTTATGACTTATTGATCTTGATGACTCTTGTGATAAATCTTATTTTTCAGTTTTAAATGATGATACATGTTTTTATTTGGTATAAAAGACAAAGGCATGTTTATATGAAATAAATCACATAAACTGAAACACATAAAAACAAGATACATTTTTCTTAAAAATTTCTCTATGTCTATCTTATCAATTTTTCAATAAGAGTTTGATAAATCTATTTATATCATTTTGAATCTCTTAAAAGTAATTTTGATAATTTGATAATTTGAATTTGAATGAGTTTTATCCAAATTTTACACTTGATACTTGAATTTTTTTTTTATGAATCATGATCTTGATAACTTGAGATTTTTTATGCATGAATCAAGTTGTCCTATATTTTTTTTTGCTATAGAGAAGTTTTTATCCTAATCATGATCTTGATTTCTTGATATTTGATACTTCAGATTTTTTTTATGAATCAAGATCTCTTATTTGTTCTCCTATGTTTCTTTTTTCCATTTACTAAAGAGGAGAATTATCCATATGAATCATGGTTTCTCTTAATTTTTCGGAATTATAACTTAAGAATTTTTTATGAATCAAGATCATTTACTATGATTCTTTCTTTTTACTATTTGACTTATCTAAATAAACCATGATATATCACTCAACTTCTTTATGTTTATAACTTTTTTTTTTAATGTACAATTCCTTTATATCTATGTTATATACCTTGTGTCATGATTTGAAAATTGATGTAAAGGGAAAAGAATTACAACATTGTATTCTTCCCTTTTCTTTGAGAATAACAAAGGGGGAGATAGTCTTGCTAGCTTGCACATCACAAAGAAAAGAAAAATTGCTAGCCTACATGCTAGCTTGCAAAAGGAAATAAATATTTCTAGCTTATACATTCCATAAGGAAGCAATGCTAGCTTGCATGTTGCAAAAGAAAGCAGAATTGCTAGGTTGCACATTTCAAGAAGCAAAAGTTACTATTTTGCCCAACTACACTTATATATTCTAAAATGATGTAAAACTTACTATTTACTATCTTGCATTCTTTTTTAAAAACTTGCAAGCTTGAACATTTCAAGAGAAGCAAAAATTTTGTTAAGTTTCATATATGAAAAAACTTGCTAGCTTGCATGTTTAAACAAGCTATCTTACTAACTTGCATACTTCAAAAATTTGCTAGTTGCACTTTTCTCCTTTTTGTTGATGACAAAGAGTGTGATGAAATTATGATATTAAATTATGCATGAAACACTTATGATATTATGATGATGCATACAATAAGAAGTTATGATGATCATGCATGGTATGATGATTTTATATTTTAAAAATATACATGATGATTTGGTATTATGCATGCAATACTTCAACTTATAATAATGATGCCTGCAATGATGAAATATTCATGATTAAAATTACTTTGACTTGAATTCAATTTGAATTCAAGGTTTATTTCAATATGACATATTCATAGGACGAGTTTAGTTTAAACACTGTCATCAATTGATTGTCATAATAAAAAAGGGGGAGATTATTGAATCTCAGATTTTGATGATGAAATCAATTGATGAGTTTATGATCTAATCTACATTTTGAGTAATGCAGGACTAACCTCGATCAATGAAAGGCAAATCAATTAACGTGGGAGGAATCAGACGTTGGGCCGAAATAGAACATGTCAGAAGATTGGAGGTTGGGCCGGTGGAATAGTCAACATGCTAAAAGGACTTCGTGCCATGAGTTCGGCCATCGAGCTAAAGGATCAAACATTGTGTTAAGGAGATCGGAAGTTGCAGGAGACAACATACCGATTAGACAATACGCCGAAGGAGAGGACGATGTGTCGAAGGATCAAACGAAGCATTGAATGAACCAATGATATGCAGAACAATATAGGATTCGTATTTGTAATCAATTATACCTAGATCGAGTTAGTTTAGGTATAATTAAGTTAGTATTGGGGTAAAACAATGTCAACTCAATTAGGGGACAACTGGGCCCAAAATATGGTTGAATTGGGCCGATTGGATGACCTATTTAGCCACTTGGAGCCACGTCAAGTGGTGGTATCATCAGACTAGGTGGTGGTATCACCCAGACACAGTCTCCCAGATTGGGCGATGTTACTGCCCAGTGTTAGTGTGTCAAGCGATGGTACCACCAGATTGGGCGATGGTACCACCTAATGTCAGACTGATAGGCGATGGTACCGTCAATACCCCGAAAACCTAGGATAAGATTTTTTTAGCTTCAAATTTGAATCTATTTAGGGCCTATAAAAACCTCACTCATCCCTACTCAGTTAACACATCAACTGAGACCAAAAATTGGGGAAAATTCTATTATAATCTTGTGAGAATTCCCCTCCTCTAGCTTTAAGTATTGATTTCAATTTAAGAGAGGGGTGAGTGACTTGTAAAGGTTGTCTACTAAATCTACGAAAAGGAGAAAGAGTTGTAAGAGGGTAGTTGGTCTTTGCCCATTGAAGGAAGATCGTTAGTGGATGCAAGTGGCCTCAACGGAGAAGGAATCGAGAGTGGACGTAGGTCACGATGACCAAACTACTATAAAACTCAATTTGTATTTCTATTATGCTTTTTATTATCATTGATATTGTTTTAATTTCTTGTTGCACTTATTCTAAGTCAAACACACCTTCAACATTTACGACATGATTTTTTATCGAATAAAAGTTTTTGAATCATTGAGGTTTTTATCGAAGCACTAATTCACCCCCACACCCACCCCCACCCCTCTTAGTACCGATTTTGGTCATAACAAATTATGTTATGTTGTGGATCTTGTAATGCTCGTATCAGCTTGTGACCTTATCTAGATGTGAGTGGGGTGGAGCTCTTAGACATGAGAGACTTATGTTATGTGATCATCCAAAAATAAATAATATTATATTATATTATGATCTCATATACCCTTTATGCTCATTTGATATGATTCCAGAATACGTGTTGCTATATTCTCTTTTGATATGAATGAAGTGAATGAAATGAAAAATATAACTCTTGAGCTCATGTCTTATATTTTAATCTTGAATTTCTTTTATGTTATTTTTTACTTCTTTGATATGAATGAATTAAAGGAAATAACAATATGACTCTTAAGCTCATGTCTTACATTTTAATATTGATTTATTTACACATTATTCTCTATTTTTTTGTTAAGTATAAATCATATGAAAAATATGACTCTTGAATTTGTCTTGTATCATAACCCTCATGCCATATTATTTTTCTTTTACAGTCGAGTCTTTTTATCTCATCATGTTGTTATATAAATATTTTAGATTAGTTTATTTTGACACTCTTACTCATGTTAGGTTTGGGCTGGGACAGTGGAGTGTTATGACATGTTTTATTGTTTTATAAGATGTTATTGTAAAATAACACTTTGGGTGGAACGCTGTCCAAAATCTGAGTTGATGTTTATTTTGCGAATGTCAAAAGAGATCTTATATTTTGGAAGTTTAGATATATTAAATCTAATGTTTACATGCTTTGATATGAGCTTGTGGTAAGTGGTTAGCTTATGAATGTAGTATTTCATTGATCTTATCAGTTTATAAGTGATTGTTAAGAAATCAAGTTTTATCATCATACAATTTCAAGCTAGAAAATTTAGTAAGTGTTACATCATGCTTAGAACATTCAAGCTATCAAGTTTTAGATATGCAAGTTTTACAACATACAAGTTAGCAAATTTAAAGATGTGTAAATTGGCATAATTACTTTTCTTTACGATGTGCAAGATAGCATTTCTTTATAATGTTTAAGATAGAAAGTTCTGCATTATGCTAACTAGCAAATTAGAGATGTTCAAGAAAGCAACTCTTGCTTCTTGAAATATGCAAGTTGCAAGCTAGCAAATTTTTGCTTCCTTTGCAATGTTTGAACTAGCAATTTTGCTTCCATTGTAAAGTGCAAGTTAGTATATTTTGCATCTTGAGATAGATAAGATAGCACATTTGGTATTAGAAATATGCAAGTTAGCAATCTTTGCTTCTCTTTTGAGATGATCAAGCTAACATATTTTTGCATCTTTTTGACTTATGCAAGATAACAAGTTTGCCTTGTTTCATGATGTGGACGCTAGAAATTCTTGCTCCCCTTTTGTCATTGTCAAAAAGAAGGGAAGATCCTTTACATAAATTTTCAAATTATGACAAAGGTAAGATAACAAAGATGAAAAAAATCAAGATGTGAATATCAAAATAATTTTTCACCATGAATATTTCATCATTGCATGCATCATTATCATAAGTTGAAGTATGACATGCATAGTCCCAAATCATCATGTATATTTCTAAAATATAAAATGCATGATTCCAAATCATCATTTATAATTACATCAATATTAGCCACAAATCATAGTATTTCAAACCATGATAGTATCAATTTTGTCAAATTATATCCTACCATACATGATCATAACTTTTTCCTCTTTTATTATTGTAAATAAGAAAGAAATAAGGAAAAAATAAAATAGTGTAAAATATTTCAATCATCAAAAATGAAAGATCAAGTCAGGATTTTTAACATCTCTTCTTTTGTATGCATCAAAATAAATTCATGAGTATTTCATGTATAATTTCATTTCATCACATTCAAAATGATAAAATCATGCTTCATTTTTCACAAGGATCAAGATATACATGTGAAATTAAATCCTTGCAAGTGTTCATCTAAAAAAAAAAAATTCTTCCTTCATCAAGAAAAATTAATTGGGTGATGAATAGAAGGATTTATACAAAAATAAATTTATTAGGCATGATATCATCAAATATGATTCTTTCTTAAATCCCAAAAATTTATAGGTGTAAAAGGAAGAGATCTTTAAAAAAAAATCAAGTAATAAATCCAAGAACTCACAAGAAGAATCATGATTCATTTAGAAAATCTCCTCTTAAGAAAATACCAAGTAGAATAGTAGGAGAACGATTAATGAAAAATATTGATTCATAATAAATCTTAATTTATAAATATCAAGGAATCAAGATCATGATTTGGATAAAGGGTCATTCAAATTTAACTCATCAAAATTATTTTCATGGTCCAAGAGATTCATAAAGGTGATATAAATAGATTCATTAATCTTCTTTTTGGAAAAGTCGATAAGTAGAAAAAATAAATTTTTCAAGGAGAAACCTTTTCTCTTTTTAGTTGTTTCAATTCATGTGATTTATTCATTCATGCTAAAAAAATATGCATCAACGTTTAAAACTGAAAGTGCAAGATTTTTACGTCAAAGATTAATAAGCCACTTTCATTACCGTAAAAATATTAATCCATAAATCTCAAGAATCATCATGCATAATTTTAAAATTTGTTAAGCATAATCATTATGCATCATTACATTATTTTTTCAAACTTAAAGTATTTTCAATCAAAATCATTTTGTTTGTTTATCATAAAATATATATTTTTCATGATTATTTTTAAAATCATTAGAAAGGTAAGCATGATCCAATTTTATTTTTGCGTATTCATTAAACATGTAATTAAAAAAATTATTTAATTTTCTTAAACTAAATTAAAAATAAGTCATGAAAAGCATTATGTAATTTCAAAATAAACTAAAGGCATTTTGATTACCTCAACATCGAAAGCCATTAAGGTGTAGTTTGCCACCGCGACTTTGTTGATTTTCTCCTCGTTTTCAGAGGAGCTTGATTCATCCCACTTTATGTTCTTTTTTTTGCGTTCAAAGTAAGTAGATGCATTCTTTTTATTCTTTTTAAGTTCATTTTTTATTTTTAATTCTTGTTTTAAAATTTTCATTGAAAGTTTAAGTTCACCATCACTTGAGCTTATGCTCGAATTGTCTTCGATTGTTCTTAGTTCGAAATCCTTCTTGTCCTTTGGAAGGTAGTTCTCAAGTTCTTTACATACATTGCACGTCATTTCATAAGTCATCAATGACTTGATAAGTTCTTCGAGAGGAAAATGGTTCAAATCTTTTGATTCTTGTAAAGCCGTTATTTTTTAATCCCAACTCTTATTAAAAGAACGTAAAATCTTGTTTATAAGTTCAAAATCCGAAAAATATTTGCCAAGAGCTTTTAAACCATTGACGACATCCGTAAAACGAGTGTACATATCAGCAATAGTTTCGCTCGGCTTCATTCGAAAAAGATCAAAATCATATATTAAAAAATTAATTTTAAATCTTTAACTTTGCTAGTTCCTTCATGTATGATTTCAAAAGTGCACTAAATATCGAAAGTCGTTTCGTAAATAGAAACACGATTAAACTTATTTCTATCTAAGGCACAAAACAAGGCATTCATAGCCTTTGCGTTTAGAGAAAACATCTTCTTCTCCAAATCATTCCAATTGTTCATTGGAAGAGAAGACATTTCAAATCTGTTTTCGACTATGTGCCATATATCAAAATTTAATGAAAGCAAGAAAACTCGTATTCTAGTTTTCCAATAAGTGTAGTATGTCCCATTGAAAAAGGAAGGACGAATGAGAGAGTGACCCTCTTGAAAGCCGAAAAGAGCCATTTATATTTGGGTATTAAACTAAATGAGAAATCACGAGGCTCTAATACCAATTATTAGGATCCGGGTCAGCACTAAGGGGGGGTGAATTAGTACAGCGGTAAAAACTACATCTTCAAAAAACTTTCGTACGATAAAAGTTGATTTCGACATAGAAAATTGATTTTGGAAACTTAACTTTGAAATACGTTCGTAAATAAATTGAAGGCAGTAAGCAATTGAAGAGGTTTATAGTTAAAGTAAATTGCTCAAGACATAAACGTAAACCAGATTTTAGAGTGGTTCGGTCAATGTGACCTACATCCACTTTCGGCTTCCTCCTCCGACGAGGTCACCGGCATCCACTAGAGGCCTTCCTTCAATAGGCGAAGGCCAATCACCTTTTACACCCCTCTTCTCTTTTTACCGGGTTTAGGAGATAACCCTTACAAGCAATCACTCTCCTCTCTAAACAGAAATCTAAGTTTAAGCTAGAGGAGGGAATACACTTATGATCGCAATAGCATTTTCTCTCTTTTAATCTCTCTGTGCTTGTTTACTTTAATCAAGGATGAAAGGAGTATTCATAGGCTTCAAGTTGATTCAAACTTTAATTCTCGAACTTAGATTTCTACTTAGATTTCTACTTTAATTCTTAAACTCTCAACGAAGTTGTATCCTTCGGGACTTCATTTTGCTTCATGTCTTGCTATCGTAGTTAATTCTGCACATATAAAACACATTTCGATCTAGACAATTAATATTAAGCATTAATCAAGTTGTCCGGCATATCATTGGTCCCTCGACACTTCATCCGATTCTTCAGCATATCGTCCTCTCTTGCGGCCTATTGCCCAATCGGCCAATTGACTCCACAACTTCGATATCCTTGGTGCAATATCCGCTCTTCTTGGCCCGATGCCCGAATCCACAGCTCAAAGCCTTCTGTCGATACGTCGACCGATTCTCCAGCCCGACGTCCAATCTTCTGATATGTTTTCCTCCGGCACAACATGATTCTTCCTGTTTTAATTGTCTCATCTTGATCGAAGCATCCTGTATCACTCAAAACGTAGATTAAAACATAAACAATTATCAATTGATTTTATCATCGAAATACAAGATTCAACACTTTACGCATTGAACATATTCAAAGGCCTCACTCTTGATCTTGACCTATTATGTTGAGATCTACCTTTGTCAAAAATCATCCTTGTCGATTTTCACTCTAAGCAATTAACATCTCATCATTTATGTTCCCGGATTTATCTTTTTTTTTTTTATTTGCATGAGACACTAAAGCTTTTTTAATTTGTTTCAAAGTCACTATATTATTTTTACACAATATCATCTCTATAAAGTTATCGAGTCCGTGAGTGATGTAAGAAGGAACTTTTATCTTTTTCTTAATCTCCATATCAACTTTCTTTAGTTGATTTGATATTCATCTAGATACGTTCAAATGCTTTACCAAGTCACCATCTTACTCTATCCTTAACCTATATAATTTTCGCTTCAAATGTAATTTGTTAGTTATGCTTTTAGCTAAATAAAACTTTCTTTAACTTATCTCAAATAACTATGGTAAAGTCATCATCAATAATATTATTGATAATATTATTAGTGAACAAAAATAATAGTAGTTACATACTTTTCTTCAAGCTCTTTCTAAGTTATGGTTAACTTATCTTTTATGCTTTGCATATACTCTTCCCTTTAACATTTTTACTAGGCCTTTCTGAATAAGAAATTCTTCACCCTCCCTTATCATAGAGTACAATTACTTCTTTCATAAATATTTTTCATAGTAAAGTTAGCAAAAACAACTAACAAAATGAATCTCTGACCATCAGATCTTTTGGGCTTTGATATAACTTGTTGGGAATGAAGAATAGAATTGAAAACAACTAAAGAAAAATCCTGATATTAACAATTAAAGAACATACCGAAAAGCTAATGCAAGACGTAATGTAATTCAACAACTCGCTAGGTACATTTATGAAGAAACTAAAATTCTTTACTATACGAGAGAAATTATAAGATTCTTAAATTATCCTCACTCAAATTTAACTCCTCTTATATACCTTCTCACATAAACATGAAGAACTCTTCTCTTAATACTCTTTAGATTTATTAAAAAGAAACCCTCATGACACCTATGGTCTCTTCCCCCTCCTCTCACCAAAATTTTGAAGCTCAATGTGTATTTATATGAACAAATCCTAATCCTCTAAGATTTTTTCCTACTTAAGTTCTTAATTAAATCTAAATCAGAAGTTTAAATTTAATTGAGACTCCTCCCTTAAGAAATTAAAACCTCCTAAAATACTTAACAATTCGAACAAAATATTATCAAGTTCTTGTTCTCTTTCTTGTTCCTGTCTAAATCTAAATGTTGGTGTGGATCAAAGCATGTCCTGCATGCTGGTTAATGACGATGCAATAACGTAGGTAGATTGCTTGAAACACTCTACTGGCACAATGGTTTTGAAATGGATGCCTCATTGAACGTCTCACATTCTTCGATGAATTTCTCCATAAAGACTAAATCAAGATATAATCTACTTACTCTCTCTTGCATTAATTTCTTCCTCATTGTTGCTAATCCTTACTTATCACTGGTGAGCTTATCCCAGATATTATCTTCCATATAATCTCAGTTGTTGGTCCTTGAATCTGGAGTAAATATAGTCTTTGACATCCTGAGTAGCTTGAGAGAACGGCATCTTATCCATAGACATTGGTTTAACTTCCTCGACATAAAAAAAGAAACTTGATACTTATACAAGTTACTGACATGAAAATATGATTAATATATGTAGTTTATCATTATTCTCCATGTCAAGAGAGCTCAGTGTTTTACGCCATCCTATGTTCAAAAAATGCTGGTTGCAAAAGAAACAGGAAATTACTTATACTTTGGCCGCTGAGATTTCATAAAGTCAACTTCTTCTATGATTTAAACACTAACTTTGCAACGAAGATATTATATGTTATAGGCCGAATTGCTGACTGTCACGCATAGGAATAATTTTCTAACAATCAAACATTTAGTCAGCTGGTTATCACCTAATTCTATAGCATTTTGTTGGTCAATCGAATCTGTAAGCACGCAATTCTTAGAACATCACCAATTCCTAATTGACGGTATCTGGTCCATGGAATATATATGTTATGGCATGCTGTATTTTTTTTTTTTTTTTTGGCAAAAGATCAACACACAACTGTTTATGGAATTGTGTTTCACAAAGAAAATAAAGGAACACTTGGATGTATGTCTGTTTCTTTGTCCCTTCCAAAATTTTAAGCATCGTTCTTCTAAGATCGGCTTGACTCTTTGTTTGCTGCAATTAACTCCAATCTTATTTTGTCTTTTTTTTAAATCCTAACCGTTGGTTCCCGAAAGTTTGACCACTAAGATCCACCTAATTAAACTTTTCTCATCTTCAACTTCTATGCACTAATCAACCACACCAACAAAGCCATTACAAACCAGAAACAGTGAGCAGACACTTCATCATTCTCTTTCAACAGCCATTTCAGTGACCTTGAATAAGGAACAAGGAAAAACCCCAGCCTAGCATTTATTCATATTTAGTCTGTTTTCCAATTTTTTTTATTTTAGGTGATCGTAGTAGATTGCCAAGACATGGGCCTTTAATTAGTTGCTCCAACGAAGGCAACAAGCTCAGATAGCCATTGATGTGGGGATGCAGTCAGAATGCAAGGGTTTGGTTGAGCTTTTAGGTGGTAGGAAGCATTACATTCTTACCATATTTGAGTCCTCTCATTTCCCTTTTGTACTTGAAGTTGTAACTCCTGTCCCCTTGCCCCTTCTCAAGGTGGCAACATCCTCATTTAAAACCCACTCTCACCGCTACAGAAAACCTGGAGTGCAAGTCAGGCAAGCTTATCTCTCTGCTTTTGTGATGATCCCCATGCGCTGACCACACGAATGGAGAAAGAGAGTCGAATCACCTGGATTCAGAGCAGTTCTGTGAATGCATTCCACCATTGATTTGGACTAATAGAAAACACTGATCCCAAACGACCAGAAAAGAATGGCCAGAATGTGTCGATTACCAAGAACTTTTATCTACGTAAGCTCGGTAGTGTATCATAAAATTTGAAGATCTCCGTGTCGCTCGCTTCGCTTCTTTTCCATATCTTGTTCGTAGTCAAAGTTATTCCGAGCTCCTAAAGACCGAAAGCCAGGATAATAAATGTAGAGGGCGGAGACGTCGAGCTTGACGAGTTGCTGTTGCAGTCAAAGAAGACAGTACGTGGCAGAAGGCGGACGGCGCGGCGACGCGCCGTTATGTACTGTAGCGGTCTGAGTTGTTGCCTCGGTCGACCGATTTTTAATATCACGGCCCCGATGAAACAAGCGGCCAGAAGTCAGCCCCGGGACAGGTGACTTTCACGTGTAGCTGCGTGGGGCCCAATATGGTGTAGACGTGGCAGCACTGCATGGGATGGTGCAGAATGCGTTGTTGGAATGAATCGCGTTTCTCCTTTCTTTTTCTAGTGGCCCACATTCAAAAGCGTGTTTGCCGATGAATTATTGACTAAGAAAATTTGTAACTAATCCATGTGGACACTCATCAATCATGCAACGCACGGCACATGTATTCATGGAATAAGATCTTGCTTTAGATCATTATATACGGTCATTAGTGAGTACTATTAGTCCCTCATATCACTTGTATTCTTGGTGTCATGTGTAAAGTTATAGTTTGGAAGCTATCTTGTTTTATCACTATTTATTATCCTCAGTGAAAAGCCTGGATGATAACGAGCAATAATCTGGCACGACACGGGATTAGGTTTCCATTATTTTAACAATGTCATGTCCTATATATATATATATATATATATATATATATATATATATATATATATATATATATATATATATATATATAT
>NW_008991769.1:143104-155082 GCF_000313855.2 Musa acuminata subsp. malaccensis
TATTATTGAGACCAGAGACCGGTTATATACTCCAACGTAGGACTGGAACCACAGATATGGAAGCTACTGCTCCTTGTCATCTTTGGTCTCTTTCCGTTCTACCACGCTATCTCTTCAAGAGAAATACGCCATTCTAGTAGAACTCGTGTTCATCGCAACCACGCTACCAACAACAGTGACTAGAGTATCACTATTTAGTGGCTTTGATCAAAGCAACAAAAAGTAAGAGCAGAGCGAAGTGAAACAACCGAGTTGTATCAGATAATATTTATTTGCTATCAGAGTCATTATGGTCAATAGAAACTAGTTCAAGTTGAAGGTTGCGTCTTTTAGCTTGTACGCATCCGGCATTTACCTGCACGCTTATAGAGACATGGACGCGGACACGGTAATTCACCTACCATGCACACTTGCTATACATAAATCCAAATATAGAATATATAGTTCTTATTCGGCTTCACGGAGGGGGGAAGGAGAAGGCGAAGAGAGCAGCTGGTTGGGGAGACTGCCGCAAAGTGACAAGCAAGAAAAGAGAGAAGATGATAGGGAAAATATTGGGTTGGTTTTTCACGATGCTTGCTTCACGCAAGCTGCTAACCGTTGAGAGGAGAGAGAGAGAGAGAGAGAGAGAGAGAGCCGAGGGTAGGATTGACTGCTGGGAGTGGCTTTAAAGACTCATCTGTACAGAGAAACCGAAAGCAAACAGGCATCAAGCAGTAATTCGCTCCAACACATCGATCCCATTCTCCTTCACTCCATTTGAACACCTCCTTCGATCTTATTTTCTCCCTTTGTGTTCCTTTTGTCTTTGATCCTTTCACCAACAAACCAGTCAATTCATCTTTTGTTAGGACCAACCCGAAGTTAAAAGAGAAATCAGGGAGAAGGAGGAGGTGATCAGGTGACATGAGTGGTAACGTAAGTCCAAGTCTGAGTGTCGGGGGAGGAAGTGGAAGTGTCGGTGGTGGTGTAGGAGGAGGAGGAGCAGGAGGTGGTGCAGGCGGCGGCGGAGGAGGTGGCGGTGGACTTGGACCCTGCGGGGCGTGCAAGTTTCTGAGGAGGAAGTGCATGGCGGGGTGCATATTCGCGCCTTACTTCGATGCCGAGCAAGGCGCGGCGCGCTTCGCGGCGGTGCACAAGGTGTTCGGTGCCAGCAACGCTTCGAAGCTCCTCCTACACATCCCTGCCCACAAGCGGCACGACGCTGTCATTACTATCTGCTACGAGGCCCAGGCACGGCTCCGCGACCCCGTCTACGGTTGCGTTGCTCACATCTTCGCCCTCCAACAACAGGTGCACACCCCTAAACAGCAGTAGGAAACCGTTCATTGGCTCGCATGCATAGTATTTATTTGATAGGAGCTGTGTAAACAGTCTAGAATCCTTCATCATTCCTATGGAATTCTCTCTTTTCAAGGGAAAGATGGCAGCCATGCAAAAAGAAATTAAGAGACCATCATATCGGTGTTCGCATGCATCATTGGCAATGTCTGGATGGGATTTTCTTTCTGGTTCTAATGCTGTACAACCACGTATGATTGTTTTCGGATCGTAGTTATAATCTGATATACTACCAAGTTGTAATATTTTCTAGCAAATCTAAAACATAAAAGTCTCGTCTCCATTATTGTAGCCATCTTCGATCGGTAATTTACCAGTTATCACAAATTCAAGCTTCCTGTCTAATTCCCTCGTACAAACTGCTGCATGTTCCATTTCTTTGGCATGATCGTTTACTTGATCTGAGTATATCAATGTGCGATAATCGAATTATGGTTGCTTCAAAATAGGTTGTCAGCCTGCAGGCAGAGCTGTCCTACTTACAAGCCCACCTAGCCACGTTGGAGCTGCCGTCCCCTCCGCCACCGCCCCCACCACCGTCGCTCCTCGCACCGACACCGTTCTCAACATCAGACCTGACATCGGCGTCGAGCCTCCCCTCCACCGGCGACCTCTCGACAATGTTCGACCCTCAGGTGCAGCCAGAATGGCCTCTTCAGCAGCAGCAGCAGCAGCAGCAGCGACCACCCACAGAGCTCCGGCCACACCTCAGCAACAGGGCAAGGAACGTGTTGGGGAACCCCGGATGTGGAGGCGGCGATCTCCAAGCATTAGCAAGGGAGCTCCTCGATAGGCACCGGTCGACCACCAGCGAGCCGCCTCCCATCTCAAAGTAACAATATAGATTGACTGAAGTCTACTCGTTTATTCAAGACCGTATAATTCTTAGAGGTGGAAGGTGACAGGCGTTGCACAGATCCAGGAGATGTGCTTCCTAACCAGGGATCAAGCATCAAATTTAATTTATATGAGTCGTCTTAGAGGGACATTCATGTGCTTCTCTTGTATTTCATTGCTAAACAACTTTCTTTTGGTTTGGGTTGTTAAACAAAGATGGAAGAACTCCACTTGTGTATAAAAAGGCTTTCGGCATTTTGATCTGACGACAGATTAAGTAGATGGTGAAGTTCGAAGATGGGAGATGATTGGAAGGTGATGATGCTTTATTGTGGTGTTTTACCGTTGGAAATTGGAAGGTAATGAAGCTTCATGCAGAATTTCCCACTATGTTCTTTTATTGCGTTGCAGCTATGCCCAAGAATATTTCAGGTGCTAGTTTATAGATGTATAAAATTGACATCAAGTATGCAAGTCAGATATCTTTCATGACAAGAATGCTTGAGAGATTCAAAAAAGAGCATTTGTATCAAGAAAATAAAATGATTTTATTGGATTTTATGACAATGAAAGATAATACTATATTTCTCAATATCTATATTAATGTCATCTTCAATCATGATATTGTTTAGTGTTGGTAAGTATTTTACGAGTGTTCAAACTATTTGAGTTTATATTAGATCTGAACTTCTTCGTGGATCAAAACTAGGATTTATATTAAAAATTCAAGTAACAAGAGTAGTCCTTAGTAAATTAGAATTTGATTATATAAATACATATTGAGACTTAAGATTTTGGTGAGAGGAAACTTTTAGTGTTCCTAAGATTTCTTGGATCTAAGAAGAGAAGAGTTGTTTAGGTTTATATGAGAGGGTGTACAAGAGTTTTGATCTTCAATTTAGATTAACTCAAATATTCATTATATTGATTTTTCTTATATAATAAAAAAAATAATTTATGAATATAGAGAGAAAGTATTGAATCATATTAATTTTATGTTAGCTTTCTAAAATATTCTTTAGTTGTTGATCTCTGAGGGTTTTTTCTTTTTCTCATTTCGAGTTTTCTCTTCTTCCCAACATTTAACGATAATGTGAAATTGTGAAACTATGATCATGGGTGGTCAGGGGTCTACAATAAACTACGTACATGGAACCCTTTTATGAGATCAAAGTTTTAGATAGTTTTCATGTGCTATTGGAATTTAAAATCGAAGCACAGGTATCTCTGTTCCACATTGTAAGGTTAATATCATGTTAGAAAATAATTATGCTTTTTAAAAGAAAATCTATTAAGACTTGAGTGTTCATTGTGAGCTAGTTTTATCTGATTTAGCTTTTGTTGCATTCACGATAACAATGAAGAAATGTATAGGCATTCAGCTTTGACAACGAGTCTTTGATGTCGCCCGATAATGATGCATATATTCCACGGTGCTTCTGAAGTCTCGGTTAGAGTGCCATAGAGTAGTAGCATTGGAGTTGGTTTCAACTTAGAATATTTGAGAAACCATAAGTAATAGTAGCCTGGAGTCGAGCTTCGATTGCCAATGCCTCGCATTGTGTAGGTGATTTATTTTGGACTTTACTGCTGCCCAGCAAGCGCACAGGAACACCATCGTGCTGTCGAAGTACCAAGTCCACCTTCCTGTATTAAATAAAGATGATCCATCGGTGTTTAATTCCATCCATTCCTAAGATATATAGTTATTCATTCTATTTGGCTTGCAATGACAGTCTAGAAAAGTTTCCCAAAGCTCAGATTAGTGCTTTCAAAGAACCAATCCCCTATGACCCACCTTTAATTAGAAAGAGTTAGGGAGGTTCTTCTGTGTCCATCCAACAGTCCTGGATTTTTGGTATGAAAAAGAACATTCAAAGTAGATATGATCAATGGTTTCAAAGCATGAGTACCAGTGATAGGTAATCTTTTGTGCAACAGTTTTAGCAGAAAAGAGTTACATTTTAGGGATAACAAGAATGAGTAACATTTGATATGCCTGCCAAACCCATCTAAGAACGAGTGACTTGTATGAATTTAATGTGATAAATTAAAAGTCTGTCCGGACACTTCCGATAGGTCTCAGCTATCAGATTGGATAAGAGTAGCGACAGAGAGATAAAATATGGATTTATAAAAATAGATTTCAGATATAAAGTCAAATCAAAAGGCCATGGACCTTGAAAATGATTTCTTTAAAAATTATTTTCAATAAGTACAATTATTTTTAATAAGTTTAATGAACCCCGACCAAAGATAATATTAGAGCATGCATAAAAAGGTATCAACTCTAGCTAACATGGTTACAGTCGGAAGGAAACCAAGGATCCAGTGAACCATATTTAGCATGGATAACATTACACCATTGAATATTGATAACTTGTAAGAATGTTTGAAAAGAGAAAGATCCAGGATAGATAAACCTTCCTCATTTTTGGCACTGGTGACAATGTTATAGTTTATTAAATGAATTCCCTTAGCATTCTGATTCTTTCACCAAAGGAAATTTTTATTAAGGTTTCAATTCTGTGTAACATAGAATCAAACAACCAATTAACACTAAGAGTACAAATTGGAGTGGAGTTTATGATAGATTTAATTAAGACCATATGACCAGCTTATGAGAGATAATTAATTACATAGCTAAGTTATAAATTTAGATTTAAGTTTTTAAAGTATATCCTGATGATAATTAGGTGGCACTAAGATATTTGAATGGAAATTGGTCTTATTTGGAAAGACTCACATCTGATTAGCTAGCAACTCATTTTCCAAAGATAGATTGACTAGTTAGACAAAATTTCTTGTTAGCTCTAAAACATAAGCGAATGTCATTAGTATACATGATATAGCTAATTTTACCGATGGAGTTCAATCTAAAAGGTATAAGTTTACGAGGATTAACAACTTACGAGAAAAGTTGAGTAAGAATCTGAGCTAATGAAAGAGTGAAATACATGCATTTATTCGATGATGGATGAACGCAAAAGGAAAATTTATAACCTTAAGAACTTAGAGAATAGTATGCCAAGATAATCGATCCAAAGTTTTTTTTTCAAATCTAGTTTAACTAGAACTAAAGAATTTGTACCTTTTGATGAAAACATAGTACGGGCATCCTCTTGTAAAATTAAAATATTATCAGATATACTTCGATTTGGGAGGAAAGCAGATTAATTATAGTCGATGTGGTTAGATAGGAGAGGTTTGAGGTGATTGGAGAGAACTTTGCTAGGAATTCTATAATTGATATTAGATAAAGCGATCGGCCTATAATGTGTAACATCAGTTGGATTTTTTTATCTTTGGGGTGAATGTAAGAAAGGTCTTAATATAATTAATTGAGATATCTGCATGTTGATAAAACCAATTAAAAATATTAATAAAGGATGGAGCTAAAGTATCCTAGAAAGCCCTATAGAATTCACATGTAAATCCGTCGGTTCCATCGGTTCTAAGACTTTCACAAAAACCTAAAGAATGCATGACAGTATAAATTTCCTTGCAAGATAAAAGTTTAATAAGAGACGAACCTTCAACAAAAGACAAGCCAGGAAGGCCAGGTAAAAGAGTTTACGATGGAATAAAATGAGAGGTGCTCCGAAGTTAGTGTAATAAGTGTGAAATAGAGATTAATTTGGTTAGCAAAATGAATTAGACCTTTAGAACGGTCTACAATGCCATATCCCCTAAAATAATTCATTCAAGAGGTGTGAACCTATCTTAAATAATTTTTTTTTAATTTATCTATAATCCAAAACTAGCATCCAAGATAATATTTGAGGATACTAAAAAATATTATGATTTATAATCATTCACTGCATAACTCAATAACTCCCTAAAACCCAAGACTGATTCAAAAATCATTAACCATCACTTATAAACTTACTAAGTATAAGAATTTACACAATCACAAAATCAACAATTTACCATAAGTCCATATTATCATAAAACTTCAACTTAACATTCTAAATTTCTAAACATGAGAGGTCTTTTAACCTTTATAAGACACATCAATTTATGATTTATTGATAGTATTGTATTATAAATAAAGTGTACTTATACAACATTATGTCAAACCATCAAAGACTTGTCCAAAATCTTCTAGCATTCAAACTCAAGTATTATATTTGACATTTCATTCATTTTATTCATATTGAAAGAGCACATAGAAACTTATAAGCAAGTACTTTAGATAACATGTCAAAAGAATATAAAAGGTGAAGTGAGATTATAATATAACATGATCCATCCATTTCTAAATATAAGTCTCCCACATCTAGGATCTCCAATCACTTATGTTTGAATGAAGTTATTGGGGCGACAAGAATCACAAGCTTTACACATAATTCCCGTTTCCATTTCTAGCAAAGATTCATAACTTTCTTTCTTATTTTTAGCAAAGATTCATATTATATCATAAATACCAAAGTATAAAAGAACATTATAAATAAGAAAGTCAGCATATATAGAAAGCACATGTGAAACAACAAAAGTATACATATGCATATATGAAACAATATAAGGCAAACATAAACTTTAGCATAACTTATTCAAAAATAATAAAAACTAATGACAAGAGATACAAGAGTTTAAAGCAACCATATAAGATTCAATTGAGAGAAGAATTTTAGTTGAAATCAAGCTCAAGAGGTAGAAACAAGAATATGTAAATTTAGAAATAAATTTATTTTTGCATAATATCTAAGGCATATTACATGGGTCATTTAAATAATTAATTATGCTCCAATTTACTCATGAAAGATATCATTTGAAAGATACATAAGTTTACTTTCAAATAAAATAAGTATTGTTAAATTAGAATTTTCTACAAAAAGTTATAAGCAATTTAGTATAGAGAGGTCAAAAAATATTATCCCTATTTTACATAATCTAAATGATCAAATGAAACAAACATTTGGGTATGTATTTGCATTCCAAATCATTCAAGTAAGGTACTAAAGAAAGATACAAAAGTCTAATTTTTTAAAAAATAAGTTTTGTACAAATTAGAATTTGTTACAAAATGTTATTGTTAAAATAAGACAAATAAGTCAAAATTCTAAAAAAATTTAAATTAGCAAATTTGTAGCTCAAATGAGGTTAATACTATTAACAAGAGCAAAATTCTACAAAGTGTTGAATCCTGGATTTTAATGATGAAATCAATTGATAAGTTTATGGACTAATATACTTTTACGATAAGTGACGCAAAAAATACTTTGATCACTGACTCGATCCATCAAAGGGCAAATTGTCGAAGTAGGAGAATCAGATATTGAGCTAGAAATAGTATCATGTCAAAAATTAGACATCGAGTCGAGGATTGGTCGACGTGTCGAAAATTGGACTTCGTGCTATAAGTTTGAGTATCGTGCTGAAAGGATCAAATATTGCACCAAAAGATTGGATACCATGGGAAAGTCAATATGTCGATAGATCGAGCGATATGCTGAAGGAAAAGATGATGTGCCAAAGGTTTTGGCGAAGTATCAAAAGATTATACAACATGCTGAAATGGTGTACAACGTACTAAAAGCTTCATAATTGTGCCAGATATGTGGTTGGATTGTTAAAGTCTTTATCGAGATCTTTTTGGGTCAAATTGAGTTGGTATTAGGTCGAAACCATGCCAACTTATCAAGGAACTCATTGGGCTTGAACCAAGACCGAATTAGGCCTGTTAGAAGGCCAAAGCGATGACAGCAGGTATGGGAGGTGGTACCGCTAGGTCCAAGTGGTAGTATTGCTTGAGTTAGCCAAAAAGCACTTTTTGTGTTTTTTGATAGTGTCGATGATAGTACCACCCATGTTGGTGGTAGTACTGCTTAGGCTAGTGGTAGTACCATCAAAGCCTTGATTCGTGACCCTGTTATGATAGTAGTATTGTCCAGTGCTAATAGTAATACTACTAGTATCCCAAAATTTTAAGAATTTAAATTTTTGACTCTGAAGCTTTTTGGGGTCCATAAATACCCCACTCATACTTGCTTGATGGAGCATGAATTCTTGAGCACAAAAGTGTTGTAAACTCTCTCTTTGAGAAGTGTTTGAGTCTCTTCCTCATTCTTAAGTTTAAAGGTGATTCTAAGTTATAGGAGAAGAGAGATCGTGTAAAAGAGAGAGTGTGAAGGTTCTCACCTAAGTATATTAAAAGGAGAAAAGTTATAACAATGGTAGTTGATCTTTACCTGTTAGAAAAAAAAAATTGATAGTGAAAACTAGTAGCTTCGAGAGAAGAGGAATTGGGAGTAGACGTAGGTTGGGAAGACCAAACCAATATAAATCGGTTTACATCCTTTCTCTTGCCTTTGTCTTATTATTGCTTATTGATTTACTTCACTTGCTACTCTTACTTGCACTTTTGATTAAACGTATTTTCGATACGGATTTATTGATCTAACCTTAAAATTATATAAAATTACTATAGTAATAATTCACCCCCCCTCTTAGTACCATTACGATCCTAACAATTTGTATTAGAGCTTGGTTCTCTTAGTTGGATTAACAAACAAGAGAGATCTAATGGCTTTTTTAAGCAACCAAGAGGGTCACTCCATCACTCGTCCTCCTATGTTCAATAGGATGGACTACACCTATTGTTGAAAAATCTATGGGCGACATCACATATGCAGTAAAAGAACAAAAAATAAAAATCTTAGATTTTCACAAAAATGTTTTATCGTCATGCGAAGATTGGTGGACAAAAATCCACGAAACAAAAAATTACGCGTATAAGGAATTTATGTTACATAGGGAGATTGTATATCCCTGAATTCCTACAAATCTATAGGAGAGGATGAATGAGGTCAATTATCCTCCTCTCTAACGGTGATCCACATGGTAGGGGCTATGAAGGCACACCTTAAATCACTGCTCAAATCTCCTCTTTGCGTGCACCACTCAATCAAAAAGGGGCTACCCTTTCTCGCTGTTCACACGCCCCAAATAGGGGCTGTAGGTTGAGGAGGAGAGGGAGAGAGAAGAATAGGAAATTGTAGCAAAAAAGAACCTAACCTATGGTCGTTTGGTTCCCTCCTATTTCTGAAGGCCCCCTATCAACTTAACCCTAATGGATCCTGTCATATTGGGTATTGGATCTCCATCCAACTACTCAAGCCTCTCAGATTAGTAGGTCTCTACCTAATAAACTCTTATTTGCTCTTATTGTATCTCATCCATATGATCCAATAATTCAGAGGCTTATTGGATATCTAATAAAATAGGAGCTCCAACGGATATCTCATATCCGAACCTCTACTCGTTGCAATACCTACCATGTGTTTGTGACCCTATAGGCCCAATATCGAGCTAGCCACGAGTCATACCTATCAGAACTCTTTCTAGCTCAGTGAATTATTATCTCCAAAATAATTCACTCGACTTATCGACTACGGATGTATTAGGCCACTATGCCATAGTCCCCAAATGATACAAGGGAATCTAATCCATTGAACTAGTTTGTCCTCAGTTACCATGTATCTATAGTCCCTCATCCATCTAATACCCTAGAGACAGTATACCAAGCAAGGTGCTATCAGGTTCATATGGTTTCCACTCAAGTCTCCCTCTAATCGGATTCTCCCGAAGAATTCTTTCTCTCTCAATCCGAATGACCATGACTAGAGATTTATCTGAGCAAGAACATATGAGGTATTTCTTTCATGACACCAAGAGCAAATGATCTTCTATCAATACTCAACAGCCCTTGTAAGGTTGTCTATCACTCGTGATGATCGGTTGTATTAGATCTGGAACTTCCAAACCTATAAGTTTGGTATCAAAGAGTGGAGTATTTATACCAGACATATTTGGTATATCAAGTCTAAGGAATAGATACACCACTAGGATGATGGAATCACTATCTAGCAATAAATCGTCATCAACCATCCAACATTTTGTGAGCGGATCAATCAGTAAATTCATTCTCCAATGAGCACCTATAATATATCCCTAGTATCCCCACATGAGTAGCTATGAGACAAATCGTTATCTTGATGTCCCTAGTCTGGATGGGTATACAGTACATTAGTCTATTCGGTTATCTTTGTTAGGATCAAGAGCACTAAGAGGGGGGGGGGGGGTGAATTAGTGCAGCGGAAAACTTTCGACGATTAAAAAGGTATTCGCACGATAAAAGCGATTTCGGTAGAAAAGTCAATTCGTAAATCTCTTTAACTTGTAATCAAGCGAGATGTAGTTAAAGGAAATCTATGAAGGCAGTTTGCAGTTATGATGAAAGTTAAAATGTAAGCGCAAACTGAAATATGATGTTCGTACGATAAAACTGATTTACGTCTAAACGTCGATTCGGAAAATACTGAACTTTAAAACACGATCGTAAATGTGCAGAAGGCAGTAAGCTATTGAGGAGGTTTGTAGTAAGGATAAGATGCTCAAAGTAAATGCAAACCGAGATTTAGAGTGGTTCGGTCAATCTTGACCTACATCCACTTTTGGCTTCCTCCACCGACGAGGTCACCGACGTCTACTAGAGGCCTTCCTTCAATAGGCGAAGGCCAACCACCCTTTTACAATTTCACTCCTTTTGACAGGCTTAGGAGACAACCCTTACAGAATTTTCTCTCCTCTCTTTAAAGATCAGAACTTGGTAGAAAAGAGGGAGAAGAACTTTTGGCCTTTACAACAATTTTGAGCTCTAAAAGTCACAGAATAAGATCATGATTTCGGTGTGTTTTTGGTGCTCTTTCAGTGCTGAAAGGGTGCGGTATTTATTGTTGAATCTCGTATTTTGATGATGAAACTCCTTGATATATGTTTATGATTTAATCTGCATTTTGAGTGACGTAGGATGCTTCGATTAGGATGAGACAATTAAAGCAGGAACATCATGTTGTGCCGGAGGAACATGTCAGAAGATTGGACGTCGGGCCGGTGGATCGGTCGACGTATCGACAGAAGGCTTCGGGCCGTGGACTCGGGCATCGGGCCAAGAAGAGCGGGTATTGTGCCAAGGATATCGGAGTTGCGGAGTCAACTGGCCGATTGGGCAATAGGCTGCAGGAAAGGACGATGCGCCGAAGAATTGGACGAAGCGTCGAGGGACCAATGACATGCCGGACAACTTGGTTAATTGCTTAGGATTAATTGTCTCGATCAAAGTTTTTGTTTTGAGTGTGCAGGATTGACTACGATGAAAGTTAGACAAGCAGCAGGAGTTGCGCCGAAGTCAAGTTCATGATCATGTTGGGAGTTCGAGAGTTCGACGGAAGTTCGGACGGTCGTCGGAGGTTCTGCGAGAACAGATCCGAGAAGTCCAGAAGCTTGCCAAGCGAAGCTCGTCGGAACTCACCAAGTGGATCATCGTAAAGTCCAGGAGTTTGCCGGAAGTCCGCAGGAGCATCACCGAGGGTTCATCGGATGATCGACGGAAGTTCGCCGGAAACTCGCCGGAAGAAGCGATTGACGCACCGAAGCAAAGCTGCAGAAATTGTCTTAGATCAAATCGTAATTAGCACATTGATTAAGTTGGAAAATGGGAGGTGATCCCATTAGCTTAATCTTGGGGCAATTGGGCCCCTGAAAGACTGAAATTGGGCTGAATGGAGCTAACCATTCGGACCCTGATTGCACCAGGAGGTGCAACCGCCTAGGCCAGGAGGTGGCACCGCCTGGGCTAAGCCTCCCAGCGAGACTAGGCGGTGCAACCTCCCCAGCCAGGAGGTGGCACCGCCTGAGCTCAGTCTTCGAGCAAGACTGGGCGGTGCAACCTCCCTGACAGAGAGGTGGCACCGCCTGAGCTCGGTCTTCGAGCTCTGGCAGAGAGGTGCAACCGCCTC
>NW_008991769.1:159009-176518 GCF_000313855.2 Musa acuminata subsp. malaccensis
ACGAAAGATACATTGCAGAATTCCAACCGTATAGCACCGTTTGTTTGATCTTGCTACTGTGTTTTTTCTATCCAAATCTCTATGAAATTTTTATGACATCTTTGACACTTCCTAACAGCAGATTTTCCTTTGGTTTTGTCAAAAAATTCTCAATATAAACTATTGATATTTTACATCTAATATGCTATGCTTGAAAATCTGCACTGTAAAATTTCCGTCGCATAGCACTATTTTTTTATCTTGATACTACGTTGTTTCTATCCAAATCTCTACAAAATTTTTATGATAGCTTTGACACTTCCTAACAGTGGATTTCCCTTTAGTTTCATTAAAAAATTCTCAATATAAACCACTGATCGTTTATGTCCAATCTGCTATACCTAAAAATCTGTGCTGTAGAAAATTTCAGCCGCATATTGTTATCTTAACCCATCTATTTGCAATATTTTTTGAATGAAATTTATTATACACTTCATAGATCATCTTGGCTTCCATCTAAGATTGATCTATTAAGAAAATTCATCGCTAAAAATGATTTTATGTTGCTGCAAATTTTCGTCGTAACCCGCTGAAATTTTTCGACGAGAATTCTGCAATCGCAAATTGCACCAATTTCCTTGCTGTTATACTGCTGAAATTTTCTTGATTCAATTATATATCCTTGCTGTCATATAAACTGTGATTTTGCTATCAATTCCCTCCTCAATTCTCTCAAGTTTTTGGTGGAAATTACATCGAGAAACCGTTGTTTCTTCGACGACAATTCTACTCTTACAAGACAGCACATACTTGCTGCAACTTCCACTGATTTCTATCAAACCTTTGCCACCATCTACCATAGATCCAAAACATTCATCCACAGCCCTAAAACTCCACTAAACCACACCTTCAAACTGCACCCAAAATAGCCACAAAATAATCCTAAACCGTAGCCTACATCCATCAATCCACCAACCCTTTTGACTATCACCTCTCTCAACCAATACATGCCTTTAACCCGACAACAAAAGAGAGATCTTAACATCACAAATTTGGCGGCATATACTATGGCATCTGAGGAGGTAATCAATGCTAAATTCGAAGCCTTCGAGGCGCGAATGGAGGATAAGATTCGGACGCTCTTTACCGAACTCAGATTGGGCCGACCACTAAGCCCGAAGAAATCACATCAAGGAGAGAGCTTTGCCCAATCACACCAAGCCCGAAGATATGACTTCCAAGAGAGGGGAAGCTCTATGACCAACCCCAACTATCCATGCATGAGAGTGGACTTCCCTAGATGGGAAGAAGGAGACCTAATTGGTTGGATCTCGCGCGCGGAGCGATATTTTCGATACCATAAAACCGCGGATGCATCTATGGTGAAAATTGCAGCTATACATCTTTAAGGGGATGCTATACAGTAGTTTGACTGGTTTGAACATACTTATGGAGTCCTTTCATGACGACAATTCAAAGAAGGACTGCTGATCCGCTTCAGACCAACCGATTACGAGAATATTGACGGACAACTAGCAAAGATCCGACAAACCTCTACCATTCAAGAGTATCAAACCAGGTTTGAAAGGTTATCTAATCAAACTCATGATTGGTCTCAAAAACAGCTATTGAGGACCTTCATTGAGGTCTTGAAGCCGGAGATCCGAGGAGAAGTTAAAGCGCGACAACCGTATACGCCTATGGCAGCCATCTCTTTCGCACGACATCAAGAGGAGCAATTGAACCATGAAGCTCGGAGGACTAGGGTCGCTACTCAACCAGTAATATTGAAGCCCTTAGCCCCCCCTACTGTCGACCAAGTCCCTACACCAAAGAGGTTAACAAGAGAAGAGCTTCGGGAGCGATATGCGAAGGGGTTATGTTGGCATTGTGACGAGCCGTGGAGCCGTGAGCATCGCTGTAGTAAAGGGGGACTTCTTATGATTGAACCGATAGAAGAAGAGGTCATTGAACATCCAAAAGAGAGCCTTGAACATGAAGAAGAAGATGCAGAAGAAGAGCCATAACCGACCGAAGTTACGGTACATACACTAGCTGGCTACTCAAACCCGCAAATGATGAAAGTTGGAGGCCTTCTCAAACAACAACCGATCACTGTTCTCATCGACACAGGCAGCACTAATAACTTCCTAAACAGTAAGGTTGTTGTCCATATAAACTTACCTATTGAGAATTGCAGCAGGTTTGTCGTTAAGGTCGCCAACGGACGGATTTTGAAGTGTGATCATAGGTGCCCGCAAGTGAAACTGTTGCTGCAGGACCAAGAGATAATTGCAGATTTCTTCCTCCTCCCTCTTGATGATCATGAGGCCATACTCAGAATTAAATGGTTGATGACTTTAGGTGATATTTCATGAAATTTTATGCAACTAATTATAAAATTTTACAGTAAAGAGAAACAGGTGATACTGCACGGGAAACGTGAGGGCGACGTAACGACGATTTGCACACAACAAATGGAGAAGGTTTTACATTAAGCATGTAGTGGCTTTTTGGTAAAACTTGAGCAGCAAACTAAGGGAGAGCCAACAAAATTTGAAGATCCAAATCTACTTCCTTTGCTTGCTTAATTTTCAGATATATTTGACGAACCGCACAACCTACCTCTTACCCGTCGGCATGATCATTGTATAACAATTCTTCCAGGAAAATCTCCAGCAAATGCTCAACCATATCAGTATCCACATTTCCAGAAGGATGAAATAGAAAGGATTGTAAAAGAGATGCTCAAAACAGGAGTTATTCGGCCATGTTGCAGCCCCTACTCTTCACCGGTGCTCCTCATACGAAAGAAGGATGGAATATGGCGATTATGTGTTGATTACCGAGCTCTCAATGGCATAACCATCAAGGATAAATACCCTATTCCAGTAGTAGATGAGTTGCTAAAGGAGCACAAATCTTCACAAAGCTCGACCTTCGATCCGGGTATCATCAAATACGAGTATGCGAAGAAGACATACCGGAAACCACCTTTTAAACACACAACAACCACTATGAATTTTTGCTTTCTTCAAAAGAAGGTGGAATATCTTGGGCATATCATATCAGAGGAAGGTGTGGCAGTAGACCCCTTCAAAATTGGAGCAATGCAAAACTGGCTGACCCCGAGGAACATAAAATTGCTACATGGCTTTCTGGGTTTAACAGGCTACTACTGCAAGTTCGTGAAAAACTATGGAGAGATCAGTGCACCACTTACTTCCTTACTGAAAAAAGATGCCTTCCAATGGTCGGACAGAGCCTCCGCTGCCTTCGACAAACTTAAGGCAGCCATGACGACGACGCCGGTGCTAACACTACCAGATTTCAACCGACCCTTCATTATTGAGGCCGACGCATCTAGAGTCGGAATTGGAGCCATTCTCATGCAAGATGGTCGACCACTCACATACACTAGCAAGGCATTATCTCCCTCCCATAAAAATAAGTCAACATATGATAAGGAGATGCTCGCCATTGTGCGCGCAGCAACGAGGTGGAGACCCTACTTGATTGGTCGACGATTTCAAATTAAAACCGACCATAAAAGCTTCAAGTACTTTTTGGAGCGAAAAATATCATCCCCTGAGCAGCAAAAAAGGGTAATAAAACTTCTTGGATTTGATTATGAAATGACTTACAAAAAGGGGAAAGAGAATGTTCTTGTAGATGCACTTTCGCAGCTATCCGAGCAAGTTGAAGTTTCGGCCGTTTCACTTCCGACCAGCGACTTTCTTAAGGATATTAAGATGGAATGGTAGGAAGATTCAGAGACTAGTAAGATTATAAAAAAATTGGAGGAAGCACCAAGCCCCATGGCTCATTACAATTGGGACTCAAAAGAATTACACTATAAGGGACGCATTGTGCTTATGATAAATTCTACTTGCATCTTCACGAGCAGATTTTGGACAAAGTTATTCCATATGCAGGGCACTAAATTGAAAAGGAGTATGGCATATCACCCACAAATCGACGGCCAGACGAAAGTTGTAAATAGGTGCTTGGAGATAGCCCAAAGCCACCCACCAAATATGACTACCCAAGGAGAACTTCAGACTCAGCCAAGTGCCATTATTGATCGACGGATCGTGACTTGACGACGACGATCCACTACTGAATTGCTAATACAGTGGGTAAACCTACTAACAAAAGATGCCACTTGGGAGAACTATGATGACTTGAAGATCAAATTCCTAAAATTCATGAATCGTCAGCCTCGAGGACAAGGCAGATTTGAAGAGGGCGGGTTTGTTAGGACTCTAGCTAGGAGAGTCCTAATTGAGAGGGACATTCATGTAAAACCTACCTAAGCCGACCCCTATTAAAGAGGTGAAGTGGCCGGCTAGGGTTAGGAGGTTATTTCTTAGAGAAGAATAAGGAGTTGTAAAGGAATAGGAGTCTTGAGTAGGAGTCCTATTAGGAGTTGGTTATAAGTAGGAGTCTTGAGTAGGAGTCCTATTAGGAGTTGGTTAGAAGTAGGAGTCTTAAGTAAGAGTCTTATTAGGAGTTAGGGTTTAGAAGCCCTATAAATAGTCATATATTCCACCTCTTTTCATAAGCAATAGATGAATCTTTTCTGCAGCCTTTGAGCAGCAACTTGGAGGGAGGAACCCCTATAGAGTTCCAAGGAGGCCGATCCCCTAAAGAGATCAACCCCAAGTTTAGAATCTGCAAGGGTTCTAACAACCTCCCATTTCCAACTTAATCATTGTGCTAACTATGATATTTCCTAAGACATTTACTGCAACTTGCTCTGGTGCGTCAATCGCTTCTTCCGGCGAGCTTCCGGCAAACTTCCATCGATCATCCGATGAACCCTCGGTGATGCTCCTACGGACTTCCGGCAAACTCCTGGACTTGCGACGATCCACTTGGCGAGTTCCGACGAGCTTCTTTGGCAAGCTCATGGACTTCTCGGATTTGTTCCCGCAGAACCTCCGACGACTGTCCGAACTTCCGTCGAACTCTCGAACTTCCAACGTGATCATTGTCTTGATTCCGGCGCAACTCCTACTGCATATCTTACTTTCATCGTAGTTAATCCTGCACACTTATCTCAACATATAGATTAGATAACAAATGACAATTGACTTCATCATCAAAATCCGAGATTCAACAATCTCAATGTTCATCTCGAGTAACCTATGACTGAGATTATTTAGGGTCTATATTTCAAGGCGAATCAGTCTTATTATCATGATCTCATCACTATCTGATTCTCATTACACAAATCCATGAACATCACAATATATATAACAAGTAATATAAAGTGAGAAATAATAATAATAATAATAATAATAAGCAAAAAGAGTATGTGTCATATCACACATGTCATCACTCATATGATTGGCTTGTAGGGCACCTATGACTAGCATCTATTAGAAAATATGAATACAAATTTTCTTGCTTTCTATATATTTTGATCTATGGAATATTGTCGAGTTTGATTTTAAATAACCTTCTAAACTAATGAATGAATAGAATAATTTTGAAAAGAAGACGCATTCTTTAAATGTTAAAGCTATGAATGCTTTATTTTATGCTTTAGACAAAAATGAATTTAATCGAGTTTCTACTTATGACACTGCATATAATATTTGGCATATACTTGAAGTTACCCATGAAAGTATAAATAGAGTAAAAGAATCCATTAGTCAATTGTCATATACTTGAATCCATTAGTGCAGTGAATCCATAGTTATATGCCAAGTGAAGTCAAGTGAATCCATTAGTGATATGTACACCCGTTTTACGGATGTTATCATTGGTTTAAAAGCTCTTGGTAAAAATTATACTAATCTTGAATTTGTGAATAAGATTTTAAGATCCCTTCCTAAAAGCTAGGATCTAAATGTAACTGCAATTCAAGAAATAAAAAACTTGAACAACTTTCCTCTTGAAGAATTCATAGGATCTTTAATGACTTGTAAAGCATATGATGAAGAAAAGAAAAACCTTCCCAAGAAAAGAAAAGATATTACACTTAAATCCAAGGAAGACAGCTCGAGCGAAAGCTTGAGTGATGATAATGATGATACAGCACTCCTTACAAGAAGATTTAAAAAGTTCATCAAGAGAAATAAGACAAATCCTACAATATGAGAAGGTAAGAATAAAAGTAAACATAAAAAAGATGCAATCATGTTATGAGTGCAAAAGGTCAGGACACTTCAAAAATGAGTGTCCACAGTTGAAAAAGAAGTCATCAAACCAAAAGAAGAAAAAAATGCTCAAAATAATATGGGATAAATCAAGTGAGTTAGAGGTTGAAGAGCAAATAAATGATAAAGAAGTGGCAAACTTTGCCTTAATGACTTTCAACGAATAGGTATTTGACTCTCCCGAAACATCTTTATCATATAATAAATTATTTGAAGTATTTTATGATTCATATGAACTTAAAAATATAGGTAAAAAATATAATTTGTTAAAAAAAGATCATGTCTCTCTCGTTAATGAATTTGATGCATTGAAAATGACAACTATACGTCAATATCTTGCACTAAATGTGAAGAGTTAGAATCTCTTAAAAAGGAAAATATGTTTCTATGACAAACATTAGAAAATTTAAAATTGAAAATAAGTCATTGAATATGATTCTTGCTAAACAAAGTTGTGTATTAAGAAAAGAAGGAATTGGCTTCATGAATAGTAACACTCATCAAAAGCCAACAAAATTTATAAAAAGACTCGCATTGCATATTACTCCAAAAGTTAAATATATTTTTTGTCAAAAATTTGGTTACTATACTTACACATGCTCTCTTAGAAAATATAATTCTCATAAATTATTTTGGGTTCCTAAACGAACTATAAAAAATTTGATGCCTAAAGTCAAAAAAAATATATTTAACTATAAAGGACTCAAAGTTAAATGGGTACATAAAGCAAACCTCTCTTTCTTGTAAGTATGTCTCTAAACAAAAGCTAGGAGTAAGAGATGGTATCTTGATAGTGGATGCTTAAAGTACATAATTGGAGATCTAAAACACTTCTCAAAACTCACTAGTCGAGATGGAGGATATTTCATCTTGAGAGACAATAATAAAGGAAACTTCATTGGCATTAGAAATATTGGTAACAAATCAAATCTTTTGATTAAATATGTTATTTTAGTAGATAGTTTGAAACATAACTTAATAATCATTAGTCAACTTTATGATAAGGGATATAATGTTAAATTTGAATTTAATACTTGTATCATAGAAATATCAAATAATAATAAATCTATTATTACTTTAAGAAATGATAATGTTTATACCATTGATCTTAATGATTTTCATGATTAAACTTAATTTTTGATTTTAAATGATGATGCATGATTTTGGCATAGGAGATTAGGACATGCAAGTATGAAATTAATCTTACATATTGGAACTAAAGAACTTGTAAGAGTAATGCCTAAATCTAAATTTGTCAAAAATAAAATTATGATGTATGCCAACTAGGAAAATACAAAAAGAGTAGTTTCAAACCTAAAAATCAAGTGAATATCTCTATACCATTATAATTAATTTATATGAATTTATTTGGACCTATTGATATCATAAGTCTAGGAGGTAGTGAATATACTTTTATGATTATTGATGATTATAGTAGATATACTTTGGCATACTTCTTGGCACATAAAAGTGATTATTTTAAATATTTTATCAAGTCTTGCAAACTAGGTTCAAAATGAAAAAGGTTTTATGATATCTTCTTTTCATAGTGATCATAGTGGTGAATTTAAAAATTAAAACTTTTAAGAATTTTATGATTCAAATGGGTATGACCATAATTTTTCTACTCTAAGAAATTCACAACAAAATAGAGTTGTTGAGAGAAAGAATAGAAGTTTACAAGAGATAGCAAGAATCATGCTTAATGAACATAGTATACCCAAATATTTTGAGCCGAAGCCGTTAACATAGTATGCTATATCATAAATAGGGTTCTTATAAGACCTCATCTATTTAAAACTTTTTATAAATTGTGGAACAAGAAAAGACTCAACATCTTGTATTTTAAAGTTTTTGGTTGTAAATATTTCATTTTAAATGACAATGATTCCTTAGAAAAATTTGATACAAAATCTATGAAGATAATTTGATACAAATATTTTGAGCCGAAGCCGTTAACATAGTATGCTATATCATAAATAGGGTTCTTATAAGACCTCATCTATTTAAAACTTTTTATAAATTGTGGAACAAGAAAAGACTCAACATCTTGTATTTTAAAGTTTTTGGTTGTAAATATTTCATTTTAAATGACAATGATTCCTTAGAAAAATTTGATACAAAATCTATGAAGATAATTTTCTTAAATATTCTTTTATTTCTAAAGCCTATCGAGTTTTCAATAAGAGATCTTTAGTCAATGAAGAATCTAATCATATTATTTTTTATGAATCTCTCACAATTAAGAAAAAAAATTTTGATGATGATTTTAAATTTAATAATTTGAATTTGAATGAGGTTTCTTCTTCCCAAAACAACTTGGATACATCTACTTCTAAAGAAATCTTACCCAATGAATAGAAATATACAGATGCACATCCTAAAGAGCTAATTATTAGAAATACATCAAAAGACATTCATACTCATTCTCCGTTAAAAAATATTTATTCAAATACTATTTTTTTATCTCAAATTGAGCCTAAATATATTAATAATACTTTTAAAGATGACCTATGGTCTCGACAATATATGATGAATTAAATCAATTTAAAAGAAATAAAGTTTAGACACTTGTTTTTAGACCTAGTGATCATCTTATAATTGACACTAAATGAGCCCTTAGGAATAAGTAAGATGAACAATGTTTCATGGTTCAAAACAAGACTAGATTAGTAGCTAAAGGTTTCAACCAAGAAAATAGTATAGACTATGAAGAAACCTTCGCTCATGTGCGTAACATCCCTCGTTTCTAAATTTTCGTATAATGATTTAATTGTAATGTAAGTATATATTTTGAATTCTATATAAGAGCTTAAATATAAATATGAGAACCTATTTATAAAATATGAGGACATACTTCTAAAAATTTGAGGACCTATTTGTAAACTCTAAGGACCTAATCATAAATATAAATAATATAAGGACTAATATATAAAATATATAAAATAATAATTTTCATCACCTAAACCTCATTAAAGAAGAGAGGAAGAGAGAAAGAAGAAGAAAAAAAAAAAGAGAAGAAAATTTGGGGCTTAGGGAATTTTTGCTCAAATCATCTTATTTGGGATCAAAAATTCTTAAAGGCAAGTGTTCTAACCCTATTCTATAATAATCTTAATCTCTAATTTTATCTCAATTATATAAAATTTAAAAAATGTTGGCTTTACACATAATATCTTTCTTATTTAAGAATAAAACTATGAATCTAGAATTTCTAGATTCTGATCTTCCTACTTTATTCTATCCATAACTTTCTGCACCAAATTTTGATTTAAGAAAAACAAAATTTATTTAAAAATAAACTCATAAATCTTTATTTTAATACTAAGATTAATAATTTTAGAGTCTAATTGTATACCCAAACTTTTATTTTAATTGACCCTATGGAATATGTAAAATAGAGACAATAAGTTCTGGCCTCTTGGTACTCTTGTACTAATAACTCTCTATTAAAGAATTAAATTATAGTAAAACCTACTTCATAAGAATTAGACTCATAGATCTTTCCTTTTATAACTAATATAAAATATTTGAAATACAAATATCTATTGAAAGATCTATTCTAATCAACTATATAAATTTTATAAAATATTTATAACTCCTTACTAGATTAATATATCTTTCAAATGACACCATTTTGAGTAAATTAGAGTATAATTAGTTATTTAAATAATTTATAAAATATGCTTCTCAAATTTTATCAGAATTAAGTTTTTGTCAATTTTGTCTATTCTTGTTTCATCCCTTTGGAAATTGATTTTAGTTAAAATCTTTTCTACAATTGAGCTTTATATTATTACTTTAAATTCTTAAAAATTTATCTTTAAATTATTTACATACATGAATCTATTATGTAAAGTTTATGTTTGCATCGTATTGTTTCATATAGACACATATATGTTTTGTTATTTCACATATGTTTTCGATCTGTGTCAATCTTATTATTTATAATATTTTTTTGTACTCTGATGTTTGTGAATAATATTATCAAGTTGAGATTCTAAGTAATAGATTCTTGGAGTTGTTTTAATTTGTGTTCCAACAAGAGAATATCTATTCCAATAAGAAAAAATGTCTCTTAGCTTACAAAGATTTTGATGAAATAAGTGAAAAGGGTATGAAGAATTTAGGGTAAGAATTTATTTGGATTTGACAAGATGGATAGTTTCATAGTATTCCAGTAGAACTTTTGAAAACAGAATAGTTTAGGACTAGTAGAGTTTAGAGTTTTGATATGCAGCTTAAACCATAGTTTTGGTACATGAACAAAGCAACTCCAAGAAAGATGGTAGGCAGAGGATTGGTCGAAAGGTTGTAGCCAAGCAGAATTATCAAAAACCCTATCTAAACATAAAGAAACACGAGTATGACCTTTTCGTTATTACACCATGTATATTTGAAGCCAAAGAAATCCAAATCCGTTAAACCATAGTTTTTCACAAAATCACAAAATCCTCTAACCAAAGTTGGTATTAATAGAATGTCCACCAAATTTATCGGAACTATACAAAAATCGGATTATCACCTAAGATACACCAAGGTAAATCAAATAAATTTGAAGCAAAAAGATTCATCTATAAATTATTACATACTGAAACTAAAGTACTAGCATAAAGTCGGCTAAAAGCCATGGATTACTATTTTGAAATTGAACTACCACATATATTAACTGAGATCGAGTAGATAGCACCTGGACATGAGCAACAAAGGAAGGCTAAGCAAGTAAAATCCCATTGGAAGCTCCAATAGCGGGTTAAGAGGTTCCTTGCCGTTCCTTCCCAAACAGCCAAATCGATCTTTGGGATTATTCATCCGATGCATGAGTCTCCTACAAAAGGATTAGTGTTGGCTTATATGTTCTTTGGGCATAAGTAAGGAAATCCCCAATAGATTTTCTTCTTATGCCTCTATAATTCCATGAGATAATAATCATGATAGAGATGATACAAAAAATAGAAATCTATCCATCAGATGTAAGGTTATCAAGAGGGCAATTAATTGTAGAGAGTGAAACATCTTTAGAAATAGAAATAGAAGACTCCAGTTTCTTCTTACCCTTAATAGCTCGAGTAAAAGATTTCAAACTAGTTTGTGCATGCGCACTCATATGTTGAAGTTTTATAGATGATGAACTTTTATCTCTTTGATCAAGGAAATAACAAAAGAGATCTAAGTCTGCAGCTGCTTCAACTTGTGTTGTCTAAACATTTAAGTCATTCAACGACTGTAAGCTTATATAACACGAACAACTCTTGGTGTTAGATTATGTGATCCTATTTAATTAGGCAAGATATATTATAGATATGATTGGATTCTAATTTTGGTTATTAGTCAATAGAAAAAAAGTTCATGTTAAAATAGGATTCCTTAGGAGATAATCTTAATGGGAGGAACTCTCCTAATAACTTATCCTAAACACTAAAGCATCTCATAGAGGATTCAGTTGAGGGATTATAGTCCCTCTCTCAACCATTCTCCCTAACCATCAATAAATGGTCCTATGAAAGGATAGGAAGAGAGGAGAAGATCTATTTATCCTTGCATATTGATATCTCAGATCCCGACGATGGGACTCCTGTAGTTCAAATAAGATTTATTCTTCTGAACAATAATAAAAGATATATATCATAATATTGTTATATCTAATTTTATTTGATTTCAATCTTGGCATAAAAAATTTTCACATTACAAATAGCATGATAATATATTTTTATGCTAACACTTGGGCTTAGGGGAACCACTAGGGTTTTGAGAGGTTAGTTGAAGAGGATTAAGCAAAGGTGTATTTGTTAGAGAATGAGTAGATGATGAAATGATAGGTTGAGTAACGAAGGGGTCAAATGGGTGTACATTGAGGGATAATTATATATTACTTCATATAATTAACTATCATCTTATACTTTAAAAAATAATATAAGGTGAAACATTTAATCGATTCTTGTTACGTTAACTTCGTTGATGAAAATTCGCAAATATTATCACATGAAGAAAAACACGAATAAAATAATAAAAATATAATATTATTATTTTTAAATTATTAAATTTATATCCACAATTTCTCTTCCTCGCAGCATAAAGACAAAACCAAGTCAACGCCAGAGAGAACCGAAAGATGGAAGAAAATAGGAGCCACGACAGCAAAGAAAGAGGCAGCACACGATAGTGAAGACGATGAGCTCCAGTAGGAGTATAATCAAATCCTTCGTCTCTGATCTCTGTCCGCCGTAGGTTTGCAAGTAGATGTTGCATGTGAATGCCACCAGAAAAGCCAGCAGCGCGATCCCAAATGACAAGCAGGCGAAGAAGTACTTGAATGGTAAGGCGCGACGAGGAGGGATAGGAACAGCACGAGAGACGTAGCGGCGCTTGACAACCCAATCACGAACGCGTGTGAGAAGATCCGAAAAGGTAGCCTGTCGAAATAGACAGGGTTTCCGGTTGCTGGATCCTTCTCGCCGGGGATGGAGAAGCTCGACGCGAACACCACGGCGGCCAGAAGCACTGAGCATGTCTGGCCCATTCCACACCAGTTGTTCCTTTCTCGCCTTCGCCATCTCTTTGTGACTCTCACTAAACACCACTTGTGCCGTCTTCTCTGCATCATTTCGGTAGTACACTAATTCTCGAGGAACCATGTCTCTCACCATCTGCATACAGATCATGCGAGTGCTAATTAATTTGTTGTACCAAAAAGAAATATTAATGTAGCTATTAGGTAGCAACTCGACCTCAAACCATATCAGGTCATCTTGCATCTGTACGGCAGCTTGGTCACCACCAGGGCCTTTGGTGGAAGCACAATGCAGGATGATACTCTTGTGTTCTTCTCGACTGTGGATAGTAGCCAGGATGGTAAGATGGGGCAGTTCCCCTACGTCATCTCACGTATAGTTTCCACGATCTCTAAGTTTCCGTTCTCTATTGCCACCTGGAGAACGCTTATCCCCTTGGTGTCCAGGTATGCTGCTGCCAGTGGACATACTAGCAAGATCGTCCTGACGAACTCAAGAAGACCCATTTGTGCACCCAAGATCAGGGGGGGCTCGTCCCATCTTCTAATTGTGGATTCACCGGACAGTTCCTCCATCGCCTCCTTCATGCTCTTCTGGAGCTCTTTTGCTGCTGCTGCTTCGTGATTGGCATCCTTGTGCGACACAAACATAAATATCTTTTCCACAAACCTATCAAAGGCTTTATCTCGGTTCCCTCCATTTACTTCTTGGCCTTCACCAGCGTCTGTGGACGGAGGAGGGTGTCCTGGTCGAGAACTGCTGATGTCACGTCCAAGAGAACTTTTCTCGACGCCTTTCCGTCTTCCCATGAAAAAGAACTCCAAGTGCTTTGAATCATAGGCTAAGAACTCGATCAAAGGGAACACTACATGACGCATTGCAATTCCAATAACACTAGTTAGGGCGAGCTGGGTCCGGTGCAGGACAGGCGACGGTGGGCAGTGCAGAAGAGGCGACGGCGAGCGGTGTAGGTGCGGCAATGATCCAACGGTGTAGGAGTGACAGTCGAGCGGTGCATGTGTGGCGACAACGAGCGTTACAGGTGCGGCAGTGATCGAGAGGTACAGGCGCGATGACGGTCGAGCAGTACAGGTCAACCCTATTCAACTGAAATGAAAGCAGTCGAGGCAGTGATAATAAAAGCCAGGAAGTGAGATGAGGGATAGTGGCGGAAACCTTGCTAGGGTCCAAGGGTTTAGGGGGAATGGCCTTAGAGGCGAGAGGAACTGGAGGGGAAATGGAGGAGTCTCAAATAAATCACATACAATAATTATGTTTCTTCTTATATTCTCGTGATTAGAGAGGCAAATTAGATAGGTTAGAAGTCTAAATCAAACAAGGAGTTTCTTTGTTCTCTTGCTTTGCTTGTAAATATGACTTATTTCGTAAGTGCTTAGCTTAATAACAAATCAAACTGCCAGTTTAATATTTTAGTGATAGTGGGCACAAAAAGCCCTTATTTAGTTTAATATTAGTGAAATATATATGTAGAAGGATTGTATGATATAGTATAAATTATGTAACCATTGACTTAAGGAAAAAATATTCTCTTCATATACCATGCTAATATAGTATTTCCAGCAGATTCCTTATCACATGTCTAATATGATTAAACTTTATAATATACCATGATTTTATGATTAAAAGTGAAATCATATTAACTAAACTGTAGAAATATAAGAAGAGCTCTGTAGATCAGAGCACACCAAACTAATCAGTTTAGAGGGTCTCTTCCTGCTCCAAACAAATATCTCTCTGGTTATTCTAGCATGTGTTGCTAGCCAATTAGCAGCCTTATTCCCTTCCCCATATATATATATATATATATGGAAGAGAAATACAAGTTTTAAAGGTCAACATAACCATACCACCTCAATCGACGGACTCTCATAATTATTCAAGTATTGTAAAATCCTTCTCCCAGATAAATTTCATAATATGAAGGTCCTTAATACTCAAGCTTCTCTCATGCATAGGAAGAGCCATCACCTCCCATGGAAGGAGGTGAAGACTATGAGAGTTCTCACTATTACCCTAAAGAAACTTCGTAACATATCTCATAACCTCATCGAGGATAACATTTGGTATCCAAGACATGATGGAGAAATAAAGATGAATGAAGTTCAGAATAGAATTAATTAGAATAATATGATCCGCTTGTGATAAACAGGTCCCTGTCAACTCGCAATCCTATTAGGCTACACCAAATCAAAAGATGGGCTTTACTAACCCATCTAGAAGCAATAAGTATCCCTAGGTATTTAAAAGGAAATTACCTAAAAGTGTTATAAATGTCCCTTCTAGTACACTTCTATAAGTACTCTTTGGGAAAAAAATCTTAGATTTAGATAAATTAATCCTTTAATTAGTAAGGGTCTTCTAAAGATAAAAATATTTCTAATAGTGTCACACAATCATTTGTTAGCCATAAAGCAAAGAAAAATATCTGTCTACATACATGATGATAAATTTTAAATTTACATTTAAAATTAGAAGGGGTGATAAGTTTCTTATCATAAGCATCATTAAGTATGAAAATAAGGATATAAACAATCAAAATATAAAGATAAGGAGATATTAGGTCACCTTGTCTAATCCCACGCTTACCCCTAAAGAAGGTCAAAGGCTGATCATTAATCAGGCAAGAAAAAAGAGAGAAGTTACATTAGTAAATTCAATTCGTAAATTGATTTAAAAAATTAGTCATCTTTAGTACCCTAATAATAACATCTCACGATAAATGATCATAAGCTTCCTTGAGATCCAATTTAACTATAACAAAAGGAGACATTCTCTTAAAATTATACATAGAATGAGCCATATCGTAGGTCACCAAGATATTATTATGAATAAACCTATCTGAAATAAAAGTAAATTACTCTTTAGAAATAAGAGAATCTAAACAGATCTTGTTAGTGTGGACTTCGGAAAGAATATAGTAATTCATATTGCAAAGAGATATAAGACAAAAATCCTTGAGCTCCTCAGGATTATTGATCTTTGGGATAAAAATAAAAAAAATCTTTGTCCAATAAGGAGAAAGCACAACATGATAAAAAAAGTCCTAAAAGACTTGGATCATATAATCAAATATAATATCTCAATAAAATATATAAAACTCTAAAGTAAAATCATTAGGGCCAAAACATTTTCCTGGACCTAGGGAATTGACGTCTCATAGATTTTATTATGACTAAATAGTTGAATTAAACAATCAAAGATACTTAGGAGAAATATCTTAATAAAAAAAGATTGGTCAAGATGGACGAAGCATAGTAGGCTTATCATCCCTCCACGTCTAAGAGTAAAAATCAATAAATTTGCTTCTAATCAGAATAGGATATAATAGTCTCACTATCAATTTTATCACCATGAATACAATTCCTTCTTCTATGATAAATAATCAAAGCTTGAACAAAATCCATAATAGTCCCACTATCGCTATGACAAATAACCAAACTTTATATATCAATTTTATTTTAATTAAACAAAAATAATGATCATCTAACTTTAGCTTGCTGCATATCTCAAATCAGTTGAAGTTGGGACTGAGCTATTGGCTTGCGCTCCTCTGCACGGCCCCCATGGCTTTGACAAGCCTATGTAGAATGTCTTCCACGTCATGGCTTATTGATAGAACTTAAGAGGGATTCTACGTAGATTGTGATGAATATCAGATTTTTACGATAAAATTAATTAGTAAATTATTTGACATAATCTATGTATTGAGATAAGTATTCATGATTAACTACGATAGCGGTAAGACGTAACGCAGATGATAGACCGAAGTTGAAGATTCAGATGATGTACCGAGAGCTCGTCGAGAGATCGTCAAAGATCATTGAGAGTTCGTTGGAAGATCGCTGAGAGTTTGTTAGAAGCGTGCCAGAAGACTCGCCGAGAAGTTCGCTGGAGAATCGTCGAGAGAAAAATCGATATACCAAACTAATTGCTTGCCTTAATTGTAGTTGGAACTTTAGTTGAGTTAGGATTGGGAGGTGATCCCACTAACCTAGTTAGAGGTCAATTGGGCCCTAAACATGGTTGAATTGGGCTGGATTGAATAGCTCATTCAGCATTTGAAATCATGACCGGTGGTGGCACCGCTAGGGACTTAGTCTCCTAGGTGTTCTAGGTGATGGTACAACCGACAGTTAATGATATCAAGCGGTGGTACCACCCCTGTCAAGTGATGGTACCGTCAAAGCTTAGTCTTCGAGCTATGTCAAGTGGTTGTATAACCCAGACTGGGTGGTGGTACTACCTAGTGTCAGACCGCATACGATAGTACCACCCAATAATGGCGGTGGTACCGTCAGTACACCGAAATCCAGGGATGTGACACTTTTTGGCTCTAATTCTGAAGCCATTAGGGCCTATAAATACCCCACCATTTTCTGTATAAAAGTGTACGAAAGTGTTGGTATAATTTTGAGTCTTTGAAGTGTTAAAGTGTTATAAAAGCATTAGAGTCCTCCTCCCTTTCTAAGTATTAAGATCATTCAAGAGAGGTATAAGACTTATAAGGATTATCTCCTAAACTCATGAAAAGGAGAAAGCACCGTAAATAAGTGGTTGGTCTCCGCCTATTGAAGGAAGACCATTAGTGGACGTCGGTAATCTCGACGAAGGAGGAATCGAAAGTAGATGTAGGTCAAAACAACCGAACCACTCTAAATTCTGGTTTGCTTTTCTATTTGTGCAATTTACATTACCGCAAACTTCCTTAACCTTCTCTTTGTACTCTTATGAAAGCTTTCAAGTTCAATATCTTTACGAAACGAATTGAATCGAAACGAATATTCTTCGGAATCAACGCTTTTTTTCGCTAAACTAATTCACCCCCCCCCC
>NW_008991769.1:179205-226704 GCF_000313855.2 Musa acuminata subsp. malaccensis
CTTTACGAAACGAATTGAATCGAAACGAATATTCTTCGGAATCAACGCTTTTTTTCGCTAACTAACTTCACCCCCCCCCCCCCCCCCCCCTAGTGCCGCTCTTGATCCTAACAATTGGTATCAGAGCTTGGTTACTCTCATTTGGTTTAAAACCCAAGAGAGATGACATTTGCTAACAACCAAGAGGGTCACTCAATTACACATCCGCCCATGTTCAATGGAACAGATATAAATATTGAAAGACTAGAATGAGGATTTTTCTGATTTATATAGATTTTAAGCTATGGAACATTATCGAAAATGGTTTTTAAAAGTCTTCTCTTCTGATGAACGATTGGAATGAGTTGGAGAAGAAGACTTTCACTTTAAACGCCAATGCTATGGATGCCTTGTTTTATGCTTTAGATAAAAACGAGTTCAATCGAGTGTCTATTTGTGAAACGACTTTTGATATTTGGCACACACTTGAAGTTACTCATGAAGGCACTAGTAGAGTAAAGGAGTCAAAAATTAATCTTTTAGTCCATACTTATGAATTGTTTCGGATGAAACCGAGTAAGACCATTGGAGACATATACACCCGATTTACGGATGTCGTCAATGGTCTAAAAGGACTTGGTAAAAGTTTCTCAGATTCTGAACTTGTTAATAAAATTTTAAGATCCCTTCCAAAGAGTTAGGACCCTAAAGTAACGACCATTCAAGAGGCCAAGGATTTAAATAACTTTCCTCTCGAAGAACTAATTGGGTCACTAATGACCTATGAGATGACTTGTAATGCTCATGAAGAGCTTGAGAACAACCTTCCAAAGAATAGGAAGGATATGACACTAAGAAGTCAAGAAGACCACTTGAAAGAAAATTCAAGTGATGAGGACTATAATGATGACTTGGTACTCTTGATAAGAAAGTTTAAAAAATTCATAAAAAGGAATAAAATTAGAAATGATACTAAAAATAAATTTGAACCAGGAAAGAACAAGTCATATACTACGAACAAGAAGCCAGGACATTTCAAAAGCGAATGTCCCTAAGCAAAAAAGAAACAACCAAAGAAGAAGAAGGCTCTTAAGGCAACGTGGGACGACTCAAGTGCATCTTTAGAAAAGGAGCAAACCAACACCGAACAAGTTGCTCACTATACACTGATGGCTATTGGAGATGAGGTAAGAAGTTCATTAGATGCAAATTTATTTTTTGATGAATTACTAAATGCTTTTCATGATTTATTTAATGAAAGTAAATTAGTTAGTAAAAAATATAAATTGTTAAAAAAGGAGCATGCTTCTCTTGTTACTGACTTTGATAAACTAAAAATTGAGCATGATGATAGTTTAGCTCCTTGCACAAAATGTAATGAATTAAAAATTCTTAAAAAAAAAACTTGCTACTTAAAGAAACCTTAGAAAAGTTTGAGGTTGGTAGCAAGTCCTTGAACATGATCCTTGCTAATAAGAGTCAAGTTCATATAAGAGGCGGAATTGGATTTGTAAATAGCTCTCACCAAAATCTAATCACATTTGTTAAAGGCCCTACCTTGCATATATCACCCCACACCAAATGCAACTTTTGTTGCAAACTTGGACATGTTGCCTATAAATGTCCAATTAAGAGATGTAGTTTACACAAATTGATTTGGGTTCCTAAAGGAACCGTAAAGAACTCCATGCAAAATGAGAAGTTAAGTCAATCAATTTTTAAGACACTCAAGGTCAAATGGGTACCTAAACATCACCCTTTTTTGTAGAAATGTTTATCGTCACAAGCTAAGAGCAAGAGATGGTACCTTGATAGTGGATGCTTAAGGCATATGATTGGAGATTCATTTCAATTCTCTAAGCTCACTAGCCTAGACGAAGGATAGGTCACCTTCAGAGGCAACAACAAGGGTAAAATCATTGGCAAAGGAACCATAGATAACAAATCCAACTTCTTTATTGAAGATATGCTATTGGTTGATGGCTTAAAGTATAACCTTCTGAGCATTAGTCAATTATGTGATAAAGGATACATCATTAAATTTGAATCCAATGTTTGCATTATTGAAAAAGCACACAAAAACACATCAATGATTGCCCTAAAACAAAATAATGTATATACTATCGATATTGATGATCTTTATAATGAAATATGATTTTCAATTTTGAATGACGATGCTTGGCTTTGGCATAGGAGATTAGGTCATGCTAGCATGAAACTAATCTCTTAAATCTCATCTAAAGAACTTGTAAGAGGAATTCCTCACATTAAGTTCATCAAAGACAATGTGTGTGATGCATGTCAACTAAAAAAACAAATAAAATGTAGTTTCAAACCAAAGAATCAAATAAGCATATTTAGACCATTGCAATTGATCAATATGGACTTGTTCGAACCAATTGTTACATTAAGCCTAGGAGGTAGCAAATATGCCTGTATCATCGTGGATGATTATAGTAAATACACTTGGACTTATTTCTTGACAAGTTTTTCGTTTCCCTTTCATTTCCCTTTCATGCAGGAAAGGGTGGGATATTTATAGACGCCAATGAGTTTAAAAATGGAGCCTAAAAGTATCCATTCCCGGATTTTCGGGGTCTTGGTGGTACCACCGCCATTACTGGGCGGTACTACCGCCTATCATCGGGCACTGAGCGGTACTACCACTCAGTCTAGGCGGTACTATCGCCTGACAATGCTCGAAGACCGAGCTCTGGCGGTACCACCGCCTGACAGGGGCGGTACTATCGCTCAAAATCCCTGTAAGACCGAGTCTCCTGGGCAGTGCCACCGCCGACCAAGAATTCTGGGTCTGAATGGACTATTCCATTCGGCTTAATTTGGGTCTGTTAAGGGCCCAATTGACCCCTAATTAAGTTAGTGGGATTACCTCCCAACCTTAACTTAATCTATACTCTAACTATGACAATTACGACATGATTACTATAATTCTGTGTTCCGGTGCGTCAATCGCTTCTTCCGGTGAGCTTCCAGCGTACTTCCGACGAACATCCGATGAACCCTCGGCGATGCTCCGACGGACTCCCAGCAAGCTCCTGGACTTTGCGACAATCTTCTTGACGAGTTCCGATAAGCTTCTATGGCAAGCTCCTGGACTTCTCAACTGGTTCCCACAGAACTTCCGACGAACGTCCAGACTTCCAACAAACTCTCGTACTCCTAACGTAATCTTGATCTTGACTCCAGCACAACACTTGTTGCATGTCTGACTACCATCATAGTTAATCCTGCACACTTTTCTCAACATATTGATTAGATCAACAAATGACAATTGACTTCATCATCAAAATCCGAGATTCAACAATCTCCCCCTTTGACGGAGTTAACCTTAACTCCCCTTATCTATATGTCATACTTGAGAAAAGTCATTCTTAAATTCAAAGCCTTTGAATTCAAGAGACATATTGATAAGTTAAGTTCATTTAAACTTATCAATACACCCATCATGATTCCTATAATGATGTAACTTTCTGAAAATGATGTCAAGGCATGACATCCATTTTCAAGTCTTATATTTCAAATATGAAGGATAACAATCATAGCAATTCATTCTATGACAATATATCAATTTGTAATATTTCAAATTAAGCTCTAGATATCTTATTATAATGCAAACATTTCAAGTATAAAATTACATACATTTATCATCAATTTACAATATTTTTCTCCCCTTTGTCATCAACAAAAAGGAGAACGATTCAACAATATATGCAAGTGGGGTAAAAATTCATGTCATATAAAAAATCATACCAATCATTTTTAAAGCATTCATGACATGGTATCATTCAAAAGTTCTTACATTAAAGAGATAGTTTTCATTACTTTTTTCCTTTTCTTTATCATCAAAACTTTGCATGAAGGAGGAAAGTAAGGAGGAAAAGCCATTGAGAACCAACTTTGAATGAAGTTAAAAACGATAAGAGTGTTTCATTTCATTTTACATTCAAAATGATAAAATCATACTTCATTTTTCATAAGGATCAAGATATACATGTGAAATTAAATCCTGGTAAGTGTTCCATCGAAAAAGGTCTTCCTTCGTCTTGAAGGAATTCATGTGAAAGAATGATTACATCAAATCCATTTCTCAATAAACATTCATAAAAGATAAGTCCATGAGAGATGCATTTGTCAATTAATTCCATGTATCAAAAATCATTAAGTGATGGAGCATGGATATGAAATAAATTCGATATGGCATAGGCTCATGAAAGCTCCATTCAAGAAATAGATTAAATCCAAAAGAGAAATACAGCAAAATCATGCATTCGGACAATGTTTTGTTATAGCTTTTCAATTACAATCATGAAGGTAAACATGTTCATCATCGTGAAAATTTTTTGCATCAAGGCACAAAATTTCCAACAGTAAAGTAAACATGTTATTGAAGCATACAATCTTATGTAGAATTGGTATCATGAAATTTTTAACACCAAATTAAGAAAGTCCGAAAACAAAATAAATTTATGTATTTGGACAAATCAACATTCCTAATTCTCTTCTAATAAAATCAAATTATTCTTCACTTAAAGGCTTTGTAAAAATATCGGCCAATTGATGTTTTGTATCAATAAACTCTAGGATTATATCATGATTTGTAACACGATCTCGTATAAAGTGATGTCTAATGTCAATATGTTTTGTTCTAGAGTGTTGAATGAGATTCTTTGTTAGACATATTACACTTGTATTATCACCTTTAATGGGGATATTTTTAAGATGAATCTTATAATCCTCTAAAGTATTTTTCATCCATACAACTTGTGCACAGCATACACTAGCTGCAATGTACTCAGCTTCAGTTGTAGATAGTGTAACCGAGTTTTGTTTCTTGGATGACTAAGAAACAAGTGCATATCCCAAAAATTGACATGTTCCTATGTGCTTTTTCTATCTAGTTTATATCCAGCAAAATCCGCATCAGCATAAGCAATTAGCTTAAAATTCTCAGATTTTGGATACCATAATCCTATATTTGTGGTACATTTAAGATATATAAGTATTCTCTTAACTGCTTTAAGATGAGATATCTTAGAATTAGATTGAAACCTAGTACAAAGACCTACACTAAACATGATATCCGGTCTTGTTACGGTGAGGTATAGTAGACTTCCTATCATACCCTTATAAGCTTTTTGATCAAAGCTTTCTCCACTTTTATAAATTTCTAACTTAGTGGAGATGATTATAGGAGTGTTGATAGCTTTTGAACTATCTATATTAAACCTGTTTAGAAAATCTAAAGTGTATTTTATTTTACTAATAAAGATTCCATTACTTAGTTGTTTAATTTGTAAGTCCAAAAAGAAGGTTAATTCTCCCATCAAACTCATTTCAAATTCAAGACTCATACTCTTAGCAAATGATTCATGAAGAGATTCATTCATGGAACCGAAGATAATATCATCAACATAAATTTGAATAATAAGAAAATTATTTTTAATTTTTTTTATAAATAATGTAGTATCAACTTTGCCTTTAGAGAAATTATTTTCAATAAGAAATGAACTAAGTCTCTCATACCAAGCCCTTAGGGCTTATTTTAAACCATAGAGAGCTTTAGTCAATTTAAATACATAATTAGGGAGACTATAATTCTCAAATCTGGGAGGTTGTTCAATCTGGGAGGTTGTTCAACATAAACTTCTTTGGAAATAAAGTCATTAAGAAAAATACTTTTAACATCCATTTGAAATAACTTAAAATTATTACTACTAGCATAGGCAAGGAACATCCTTTTGTCTTCTAATCGAGCCACAGGAGTGAAGGTTTATTCGTAATTGATACCTTCTTCTTGGTTGAAACCTTTAGCCACTAATCTAACCTTGTTTCTAACCATGATACCAGATTCATCTTACTTGTTTCTAAAGACCCATTTAGTACCAATAACTAAATGGTCATTTGGCCTAGGAACAAGCTTCCACACCTCATTTCTCTCAAATTGATTTAACTCATCTTGCATCGTGATAATCCATGAATCATCTTTCATAGCTTCATCAATATATTTAAGTTCAATTTGTAAGAGAAAAGCGGTGTTGGCATAAAAAATTTTAAGAGAAGAACGTGTTTGAACCCCTTTAGATGTGTCTCCTATGATTAGCTCCTTAGGATGACCATCTACATACTTCCAATCCTTGGATAAGGATGTTTCGGAAGTAGATGCATCCAAGTTGCTAGTTGAAGAAGGGGTATCATTTAAATTCAAAGTATCAAAATTAACATCATCATCAAAATCATTTTTCTTAATTTTGGAAACCTCATTAAAAACAACACGAATGGATTCTTCTATAATCAAGGTTCTTTTATTAAAGATACTAAATGCTTTAGAAATCAAAGTGTAGCCAAGAAAAATTCCTTCATCGGATTTAGCATAAAATATTCCTAAGACATCTTTTTCATTCAAGATAAAACACTTACACCCAAAAACTTTAAAATATGAAACATTAGGTTTTTTGTTATTCCACAACTCATAAGAAGTTTTGGTGAGTAAGGGTCTTACTAGAACTCTATTCATGACATAGCATGTCGTGTTTACGGCTTTGGCCCAAAAGTATTTGGGTAGGCTATGTTCATTCAACATGGTTCTTGTCATTTCTTGTAAATTTTTATTCTTTCTTTCTACTACTCATTTTGTTGAGGATTTCTTAGAGTAGAGAACTTGTGGTTGTATCCATTAGATTCATAAAATTCTTAGAAATCATGATTTTGAAATTCACTATCGTGATCACTTCGAATTGACGAAATCATATAACCCTTTTCATTTTGAACAAGTTTACAAAACTTGGTGAAATATCTAAAGCATTCACTTTTGTGTGTTAAAAAATAAGTCCATGTGTATCTACTATAATCATCTACAATGACAAAAGCGTATTTGCTACCTCCTAGGCTTGATGTAGAAATTGGTCCGAATAAGTCCATATGGATCAATTGCAAAGGTCTAGAGGTGCTTATTTGATTCTTAGGTTTGAAGCTACCTTTTATTTATTTTCCTACTTGACAAGCATCACACACATTATCTTTAATGAACTTAATATGAGGAATTCCTCTTACAAGTTCTTTGGATAAAATTTGGGTGATTAGTTTCATACTTGCATGACCTATTCTCCTATGCTAAAGCCAAGCATCGTCATTCAAAACCGAAAAACACATTTCATTGCAAAGATTATTGATGTCAATGGTGTATGGTGTATACGTTATTTTGTTTTAATGCAATCATAGATGTGTTTTGTGTGGTTTTTCAATAATGCAAGCATTAGATTCGAATTTAATAATAATGGTATCAATTTTTTGAAATTATGGTGGGTTCATGGGTCTTATGAGAGGATTTAGTGATAGCATGTGGAGATTAAATTCCTCTCATGAGATTGATATATTAAGGAATTCATCTCACATCCTACCTCGCAACCTGTGGCATCCAACACCTTAAGTTACCCCAACACACTCCTCAACTAGTTGGCTCTATTGAACGCAAATATCAACATATCGTAGAAATTGGTCTCACGCTTCTATATTAAGCGTCCATGCCAATAACCTTTTGGTCTGTAGTCTTTCAAACAACCGTCTACCTTATTAATCGCCTGCTCACTCCAGTTCTCCAATACTAGTCTCCATTTGAAAAACTATTTTCTAAATCCCTAAATCTTCAAACTCTCAGAATATTTGGTTGTTTATGCTATTCGTGGCTATGTCCCTATGCCCCGTACAAGATAACACCAAGATCTAAACCTTGCATCTTCATAGGTTATTCTCTTGAACATAATGCTTTTCAATTCTATGAACCAAAAACTCAAAAAATCTTTATTTCACGTCATGTTGTTTTTATGGAGTTTGCCTTTCCATTTCAAAACTATGAGTCTCCTACCATGCAGGCCACTCCAACAAATATACATCATTGGAGCATACCATCGATCCCCTCAAACAAAACTCTTCCCATACCATCCAATTTTTTTTTATAATAATCCATACTCTTTTGTTCTCCCAGTTCAACAACTCTCTACTCCCTCCATTTCGTCTTCTTCACAAACCTCCCCTACTACTAAAGTAATATCCTCAGAAACACAACAACCTACTTTACCTAGTGCCACTGATGTATCATAGCCTATCTCGACCCCAGTTGATGCCTCTCGACCACCCATACCACTATCACAACCTACAGTTCCTAGACATCCAATGACAACATGCTCAAAAAGTGGTATTTTTAAACCACATCAGGTTCCTGACCTACATGCTATCACCAAATCCTCTCATGAGACCCATGAACTCACCATAATTATTCAAGCCCAAAAATCTCCACACTAGCATAAAGCCATGTGTGAAGAATATGATGCTCTACTCCATAACTCCACATGGACTCTTGTACCTTTTCATCCTACACAAAACATCATCTGAGTGTAAATGGGTCTTCCGAATTAAGCAAAACCCTGATGAGTCTGTTGCTCGATATAAAGTACGTTTAGTAACCAAAGGGTTTCATCAACAACCTAGAGTTGACTTCACAAAGATTTTTAGTCCTATAGTTAAACCCATAACAAATCGGCTTATTTTAAGTTTGGCCATATCTAGAGGCTGGCACTTACGACAACTGGATGTTAACAATATTTTTTTATAGGGGACTCTAACTGAAGATGTCTTTATGTAACAAACCCTTGGCTTTGTTCATCACTAGTATCCACAACATGTCTACAAATTACAAAAAGCCATTTATGGACTCCGTCAAGCTCCAAGAGCTTGGTATACTAAACTTATATCGTTTTTGATATCAATTGGCTTTATCAATTCCAAGTCTGATACATCTTTATTCCTACGATAATAATATGGTAATACAATATATCTTCTAGTGTATGTAGATGATATTATTGTCACAGGAAATGATTCCTTAGAGATTCAAATATTTCTAAAGCAGTTAGCTGATCGATTCTCCCTCAAAGATTTAGGACTCTTGAGCTACTTTTTAGGAATGGAAGCAATATTTACATCCTCAGGTCTCCTCATCTCACAGAGAAAGTATATTCAAGACTTATTGTCAAAGACAAATATGTAGGATGCGAAAGAAGTTGCTACTCCTCTCTCTACTAGTGAATCACTCAAATTATGTGATGACAACCCTACCACGGACTCAACTCAATACATATAAGTACTTAGCTCCTTATAGTACTTGGTTCTCACCCATCCGGATATCTCTTTTGCAATCAATAAATTATCCCAATACATGCACTAGCCTTCTGCTATGCACTGGTCTACGGTTAAATGAATTTTGTAGTATCTTAAAGGTGTCACGCCCATCTCGAATTTAATTTTCATTCAGGAGGTGTGAACCTAACTCAAAATTGATAATATTATAATTCAACAAACAATCCAGGATCCAATCACACATTTGAGGTCACTAAGAAAAACATTCAAGTCATTCACCTCTACAATCCATAATTCACAAAACTTGTACAGTTTATAATCATATATCATGTTATTAGATGATTCTTAAAATCCAAATGCAACTTAACTAAACCATAACCACATCATAAATCCATAGCTGTGAGAATCTATACAATTACAAAACCAACATGTACCATATGTTTATATCATTCATTACATAATTTTAACTTAACATTCCCAAAATCATAACATGAGAGGTACTTTTCAAATATTTACAGGATACATCAATCTAGATTTGTCATTGATACACACAAAAGAAACTTATACAACATCAACATATCAAGTACGAAAGATTTGCCCTAAAATCTTCTAGCTTCCCACTACCTCAACCCAAACTACATATTTTTGCGAGCGATAAGCTATCCTGAAAATTTTATATATCAACGGGGTGAGCATATAAAGCTCAGCAAGTGACTAACATATCCATAGCAAAGAGGACAGGTTTCAAACAAATAAGGTATCAAAATACAAAGAAGAGATACAAGATGAAACAGTAGCATGTTTTGTTTGAATGCAGAATTACAATGTCACATCGTTCGAAGCACGTTTTGTTCATACAATCGAGGAAAGGTAATTGGAGCATATCATTGGCATAAGGAGCATATCGATGACATATGGTAATTTTAAGGCATAACAAAGATGTAAGGAGCATTTTGGATATCATGAATGCAGAATTACAATGTCATTTTGTTTGAAGCACGTTTTGTTCATACAATCGAGGAAAGATAATTGGAGCATATTATTGGCATAAGGAGCATATCGATAACATATGGTAATTTCAAGGCATAACAAAGACGTAAGGAGCATTTTGGATATCATGAATGCAGAATTACGATGTCATTTCGTTCGAAGCATGTTTTGTTCATACAATCGAGGAAAGATAATTGGAGCATATCATTGGCATAAGGAACATATCGATGACATATGGTAATTTCAAGGCATAACAAAGATGTAAGGAGCATTTTGGATATCAATGGCATATGAAACAGTTCGGAACATATCAATAGTGAATGAAATGCTTCAGAACGTATCAATAGCATATGAAAATATTTCGGAAGCATAAGAAGCATTTTAGAACATATCAAAGAACAAATACGAAATAGAAGCTCAAACGTTGTACTCTAGCATAGTGCATGTGAGGTTTAACTCAGTGGTGGCTCCACGCCGTGATGAGTTCTCGACTCCATCCACAGGTAGCCCTTTCCTACTCGAGCCCTCTCACCCTGCCCAAGTGCTAGGTCGGCTCTAAATTTCATATCAAATAGATAGAAGGCGAAGTGGGATTCTAAACATAATATGGTCCATCCGTTTCTAAATGACCACCAAACATAATCTGGAGCATCGCGGACTCTAAGCACATACCCTTTACCATTTCTGGCAAAGGTCCAAATAATCTCACAAACACTAGAGTACAAAAGGGTATTGTGAATAATGAATTGGGATATATCGGAAGCACATGCGAAACAACGAAATGTACATATGTCTTTCGAGTCAATACGATACAAACATAATCTTTCATAAATGTATTCAGATTTGAAAGGAAACAAAAGCAAGAGCATACAAGGATTTCAAGAAATCATATATAGTTCAATTGAAATAAGAAAATTAGATAAATTCAATATCCAAAGAAATGAAACTGGAAGAGGCACATATCGAAAGCAAATGTAGAACAATGGGATGCATGTGCCGAATCATTATGATGAAAACATAATCTTTAGATAATAGCTATAGATGTACAAATAAATAAAAGACAAAAGTATACAAGAATTTAAGGTAATAATGTAAAGCTTAACTGAAGTAAGAGTTTTTACCGAAATCGATTTCCAAAGAGAAGAAACAAGGAAAGCCGAAATCGACCAAAGCTCGATTCTGGCAGAATTTGATAGAAACATTTTATGAACTATTTGGATAACCAATTATACTCTAATTTATACAAAATAGGTGTCATTAGAAAGCTTTGTCAATCTAGTTTTAGGCAAATCAAGTTTAATAAGAATTGGAATTTATAACAGGGAGTTACAGATAATTTTGTAGCGAAAGGTATGAAAATATTAGCTCTGTTTTACTGAATCCATAGGGTCGATAAAAGTAGATGTTTCAGTTAGCAATTGTACTCCAAAAATTTCAAATCAGGTATATACAGAAAGAATTTTGAGTCTAGCTTCGAATAAACCATACTTTATATGAATCTGAGTTCACAGCAGAAAGTTATAAGTAGTTAAGCAACAAGAGGTCAGAAATTTCAGTCCCTGTTTTGCAGAATCTGTAGGGTTAATTTAAACAAAAGTCTTAGTAGGCATTTAAACTCCAAATCATTCGATCTTAGTATCAAAATAAAGATTTTTTTGTCTACTTTCAAATGGAATAGGCTTTGTCTAAATCAGAGGTTATTACAAAATGTTATGACCGAAACATTGCATAGAGGTCAGATTACTAAAAAAATTACAGATTCATAGCTTTATATCAAAACGAAAGAAGGTCTGGTTCTTAGTTGAAATCTTTTAAATTTTGCAGTATAAAAACGGAAACAGAGATTAAGGTTACTATGGGATGGGGTTAGAACACTTGTCTTAAAATTATTTGAATCCCAAATGTGAGAAAATTGATGAAAAACCTCAAGCTCTTCTTCTTCTTCTTCTTCTTCTTCTTCCCTTCTCTTCTCAAACTCACGTTGGCTGCAACTCTTCAGGTGTGTTTTCTTTAACCTTTCATCCAATTATTTGAGTTTTGGCTAATGCAAAAGTTGTAAGGTGTCATGTATGCATGAAAGGGGCTAGGTGTCATCTTTAGAGCAAAGATAAGTGGCACCAAACTTAAGTTAGCTAGTGACACATGTCCATTATTATTTTTTTAACTTAAATCTGAATCTTTCATAAATTATATCAAACTTCTAATATTTATTCTTAGGTCCCTAGCCATAAACTTTTAATATAATATCATTTAATATAAAATAATTATTAAATAATCCTTATTTTTTACAAACAAACCTTTTACTAATTTTTTTTTAAAAATTGGGGATGTTACAAAAGGGACACTCAATCATGACCTCTTTCTTCGCAAAGACACTCCACTTCATCTCCATGCCTTTGCTGATTGGTCGGGAAACTTTGATGATAGAACCTCCACGTCAAGATATATCACCTTTTTTGGGTCTAATCTGATTAGTTGGAGTTCTAAGAAGCAAAAGACAATCGCTCGATCTATAACTAAAGTTGAATATCGTGCTATCTCTACCGCTGCTGCTGAACTCAATTAGGTTACAAATCTATTCAAGGAATTCAAAGTCAGCTCTACCATTACTCCTATAATATATTGTGATAATGTTGGAGCTACCTATTTATGTGTCAATCCAGTGTTCTACTCATGCATGAAACACATTGCCATCGACTTTCACTTCATGCGAGATCAAGTTGTCAGACATCAACTTCGTGTCTCTGATGTACATATGACTGATCAACTAGCAGACTCACTCACGAAGCCTCTAGCCCATAAACTATTTTTGTTACATCGGCCCAAGATCGATATCCTTGATAGGAGCTCGATCGAGTTTTAGAGATAACAAATCCACTACTGGTTTGGTGTTCACCTTGGGAGGTGGCGTTGTTTCTTGGAAGAGCAAGAAACAAATGTGTATAACTCACTCAACTATGGAATTAAAATTTGTTGCTCTAGCAGATGTAGGAAAGGAGGCTGAATGGTTGAGGGACTTTCTATTAGAAATTCCATTGACATATAAGAGTGTGAATTCAATTTCTATATTTTGTGATAGTTAAGCCACTTTAGCTCATGCATATAGTGAAATATATAATAGAAAGTCAAGACATATAAGTCTTAGACATGATTATATGAGGAAATTAATCAAAAGTGGGATTATTTCACTCATATTTGTGAAAACAAGTGAGAATTTTGCTGATCCATTCACCAAACCTCTTACAATAGAAGTTGTAAGATCAACATCAAAATGGATAGGGCTAAAACTCCTTGAATAAAAGATCCATCAATGATAGCAACTCTACTCAACATTATAAAATAAGTAATGAAGAGTTCAAAGGGTAAAAATTAAGAAAATGAAGAGTAAAATGATAGAAACAAGAAAAGCACATCTCAATTAGTATCATATTGTGCCTATTTATATATGGTGAAGGAGAGGATTTCCTCAACTGAGCAGTAAGATATTCTCATGCAGTTAAAGAAATCTAATCTGCTATGTAGTTGAGAAAATCTCTCTATTATCATGCTCCCAATATCCAACTTGCATCAGTATATCATTCTAAAATAGTAGGAAATTTTAAATATTGTAGGCTATAATCTTTGGTTCATTTAAGGTACCCAAGAACTCTTTCAATAGCCTTCCAATGCTTTACATTTGGATTGCTAGTAAATCTACTCAATTTACTAACTGAAAATGCTATATCAGGTCTTATGCATTACATTGCATACATAAGACTTCCTATAGCATTTGAATATTCTAATTGAGTCATTGTTCTTCCAACATTCTTGACTAATTTGATACTTGGGTCAAACGGGGTATTTGCTTCTTTAATTTTGAAGTGATTGAATTTCTCCAGTACTTTCTCTATGTAATGAGTTTGACTCAAAACATATCCCCCACTATTTCTTTTTACCTTGATACCTAGTATAGTATCAACTTGCCTAAGATCTTTCATCTTAAATGTTGAAGATAGAAACCTCTTTGTTTCTACAATACTTTTTATGTCATTGCTCGCTATTAGCATATCATCAACATAAAGGTAAACTATCACCGTATAGTCATCACAAGTTTTGAGATAAACATATTTATCTATAATATTATGAACAAATCTATTAGAAAGAATTATTGCATCAAATTTCTCATGCTATTATTTTGGAGCCTGCTTTAAACTATATAATGACTTAATAAGTTTACACACTTTATGTTCATTTCCTAGTAGAACAAAACCTTCGGGTTGTTCCATATATATCTCCTCATCGAGGTCTCCATTTAGAAATATCGTTTTGACATCAATTTGATGAACATAAAGATCAAAAATTGATGCTAAAGCAAAAATAATTGTAATAGATGTGATCACATAGGAGTATATGTGTCAAAATAATATATTCCTTCCTTTTGTCGAAATCCTTTAGCAACTAAACTTGCTTTGAATGTTTGGATAGTACCATTTGTATGATACTTCCTACAAAATATCCATCAATAACTAATAGGTTTAGAGGCAAAAGGTAAATCGATAAGTTCCCAAGTGTGGTTTGACATAATAGAATCCATCTCATCATTAATAGCATCTTTCCAAAAAGCAGCATCACGAGATGTCATAACTTCTTTAAACGTTTTAGGATCAACTTCCACTTGTAAAATAAGAGGAATTGTTTTTAAGACTCTCATTAGTTCCTTCTACAAGGTAAAAAGAAATACTTTGAGAATCAATCTCATCCGATCTTAATGTTTTTACTTTTCGTGCACGAGTGCTTCTTCTTAATTCATAAGATTGCTCTCTAAACTCTTGTGAACTTGATTAATGTCCAAACAAAGGAATATTAGGTTGCTCATCAACCTTTTGAGGTATCTCCACCGGTAAAAGTTTAGCCACTAAAATTTGAGAGATCAAGGTTTTATTTCTTCGGTCCCCTTGGTAAAAGTTTTCAGTTATTTTTACTAAAAAAGCATACCATTAGCCACTAAAATTTCACCATGTATTTAGATTTGTCACTAAAAAATAGTTTAGTGAAAATTTTATCACTAAATAATCTTTTAATGATAATTGATGATTTGTCACTAAAATAATTATCACTAAATCCACAAGATTTAAATATCGGTGACAACATTGATAACAACATTATCATAAAAAATTTTAATTTGTGATGAAAATCTTATGTTGACAAATAATATTTTTATTAATAAGTATTTTTATTGCTGTCATCAAAAACTCTATTGGCGATAATATTGTTTTGCACTAATTTATATATTTATAATTATATATTAAATTAAATGGACTATGATCTGACCGTAGACTTATAAACGATCCGACTCATTAAATCCTACGGCTAATATTAAATGGCTCCAAATTAAACCCTCGCCTAACTCCGGAATAGCGAGCGATTCTCTCTCCAAAAGAACGGTGATCGGTGGCGGTTGGTATCGACGATTGGCGACCGACGATCGGCGACCGGCGACAGGCACCACCTCCTCTTCGACGGTACCTCTCTCTCTCTCCTCTCTCTTCTCCCTTTCCCAGTAACCAGTGTGCCTTTCCCTCTTCCCTTCCAGTATCCCTTTTCCAACAGTAGCTACCGCTTTCGCCACCCACTTTCGCCGGTACCACATCCCCCCCTTCCCTTCTCCCTTCCCTCTCTGTCTCATGCAGCCCCTGCCTCCCTTCCACATCGTTGGTTGTCGAGTGGTTATTGCACAAAATAAATCAAATCCTCCTGCTCTTTGAGTTCATATTTTTGATTTTAAGTTCCACACTTTGACGAATCCTATCTGCTACTGAATTATTCCTTAGATTTCGGTTTCGATGCCATTCCAGCACTTAATCTTGGCATTTAATTACATGGACCTATTTTATAACACGAAGAGCAATTGCAGCATCCTTATCAGATCACATTTCGATACTTTGATATGAAATTTTGTGGTTGTTTCTTGATTCTTGTCAGATCTTCTGTAGTTTCTAAAATCATTCTCCCATACATAGGCGAATGAATAACTAAAATAATTTGACATATTTTGAAATCTAGGTGTAAGCTTTAAGGAAATTTTGGCATCATTAGTGGATTGCTTTGCAAAGGATCACGCAAATCTATACCAGGGACGTTTACAAATTTCAGAATAACAGTGGTTTACTGTTTTGGCTGACTCACTGCTTACTACATGTTGATTTCATATCAGTGTGGTAACGCTCAACAGAAACCTAATCTGATGAGTTTAATCTTACTATATAAATTCTCCTACACATTCAATAAAAATTCCATTGAACTCTGATAGCATACTGGTTCTTTAACTAGGGAGTTTCCCCCAAACTTTATTTATGCTGAGAAGGAACCAATTCATAATCACATTATCATTTGTCTAAATTTCTAATTTAATGGATGGATCTAGTAAGCACATCATATATAAGAATGATCCAATTTCATGTTACTGAATGTTATGTTTATTCCATTCAAATGGCCATTATGTATGTACATGCCTTTCAACTCCTAAATGTATGGTGCGGATTATCTTGATTCTTACATTTAATTTGGATTGACTTAATTTTCCTATCTACTTAGCATAGCACCTCTCATGCAGGGGTTGATCTCTGCTAATGGTGCTAGGAAATTTCGATGACGGTTGAAATATCCTTTGAGCTACAATAAATAATTCTAGGAATTGATGGCTACCTCTGCTGGCACACTAGTTGATGGTTACATATGAGCAAGACTAAGTTTATCTGTGGGGAATTGATTTTTTTCATGGTGACTTTTCTCCAAACCCTTCATATTCAGGAAACACCACTGAGCACGATTCAAGTTTTATTGGCAATAGTTGTATTAGAGAAGGTACGCTGATATAGACCATGCTACTTTAGAGAATGAGATGATCATATGCACTTGTACTAATGTAGATGCTTTTGGAACTTCACATGAATATGAGTGTACACAAGCATCTATTTTCACACAAGATTTGTTTGACCCAGACTATAGATTAAGTGTTACGTAAGATAATGAACTTACTTGAGTTTGTTAAAGATTTAATGGTATATTTTGATTTATTACATCTTGAAATATTTAATGCTCACTTATGTATGGATCAAGGATGACGAAGAAGAGATGGATGATGGCAGACTCTCTAGTTCATGTTCCAATTCTGGAAGAAACTCTTACAGATGATTTTTTTTGTTGTAGATGATGAAGTTGGCAGAAGGTTAAATCAGATGGTACCCATCCCTGTAAGTTTGTGTTTTCTTTTAAATTTCAATCTTGTTTGATATTCTGAAGAATGATTCTGTTGAACTATTTGTACTTGGAAGTGACTTGAAAATGGACCAAAGGATCCAAGTGTAAGGTGGAAGCTTAAATCAATGGGCTTCATATGAAGATTCATATATGGGTAACAAAACACTAGGTGAACCATGTTTACCAAAAGTTTGAGCATATAGTAAAGATCTTAACTTATATTTTATCTCTAACACTTGAAGACGTCCTCCACTCTAATACACCATTTGAATGCTTTGATGCACAACTTTTACTGTATTGATCTAGCAGTGATTACATTATACGCTCCAAAATTGGAACATCTGCACTTCAAAATTGGAAAAAATTCAGTTTTATCAGTTTATTTATTTACTTTTGATATTATGGTCCCATAAAATTATTGTCACTTGGTTTGGCAGCCTGTTTAAAATCAATGGAGAAATTCCTTCTATTGATGAAGCCCCTTATCATCAAAGGCTACTAGAGAGGTATGGCATGTTAACTTTCTAGTATTATTTATGTCTAACAAATTAATCTAGCAAGTTTGATTTACATATGCATAGCAAACATATTAAAATGATAGGGATAAATGATTCTGGTAATTTAAATGCATAGTAACAACATATGTGACTAGATTGAAATTTATTTAGATTGTTAATATCATGAAGTTTTGAAACATTATAAAAATAGTTGTTAACTAAGACATCCTTATTCATTAAGAAATAAGTGACCATCTAACTGCATGCTTCAATATTAGTTGCTTTATATATGCCAAATTTGTGATGATATCAACCTAAAGGCTTGTCTTTATATAATTGGGCAATTGTGACTTTATGTAGGAAGTAGAAGACAATGCAGAACAGAATGTAGAGGAGTGAAAAGTTCTGATATGATTTTGAAACTCTTAAAAAATTATAGGTTGTCAAAAAAAATTTTATTGATAGGACAGTCGATCACTAAGTGTTCTTTTCATCTAAATAAGTGTTAGTAACATACTCAAGTAGCTTGTCACTAAAGTTATTTTATCAACAATTTTAGTGATAGGTCAGTACATCACTAAATTATCATCATTCTTTTCATTTAATCAAAAATTAGTGACACTAGTTATCACTAAAAGTTTTCGTCAAGCCATTTGGTGATAGAATCATCCATCATCAAATATTATCACAAATACATTATTTCATCAATTTATTTATTTTTAGTGATATAATTTGAATGTATTAGCTACAAAAATAAGTTGTCACTAAAATCCATAATTTAGTGACAATTGTCTTTATTAGTCAATAAAATTTTTAACCACGGGACCGACGCCAATGGAAGCTGGTGATAGCTTACGTCATCACTAATTCTTTTAATGATAATTTTTTTTTAACTTTTAATGATAACTTTTGTCCGTTGCTGATGATTATTTTCCTTGTAGAATTAAAAGACTACTTTGTACATCTATTCAGGATTCCATGTGGTAAAATTCATGATACTCCACTAGTTATCCTAAAAATATCCTAAAAATCAAATTTTTATTAGAATACAAATAAATAAAAGCATTCGGATTGATAAATCTAATTAAACAATATTGAATTGAGAAAAAAAGATTAGAGAAATCAAAACATGAGAAATATAGTCCTAAGACATATTGTCCACCTTGATGTAAGTTTGATTGAGAAAGACATCCTAAAATGGAACCGAGAGTAGATTCTTCTTCAAGAACAATTATAAAGAATCCTGAAGACTCTAGCACCAATATATTGAAAAATAAAAACTATGAAAAGAAAAGAACTAAGAAAGATGTCAACATAAGAATGAGATGAGTTTTACTTGCCACCTCTCGTGGAAGTAGGAAGAAGAATTTATTTCTTCTTCCATCCCATCAATGAATGTCGTGTTGCCCATATCCAATGAGTCATTGTATGCATATAACCGAGTCGTGCATGGACGTAATGTGCTTGAAAGTCACATGCATAGAAAACCTCGACTTATCACTTGGTATACAAGGGTAATGAGGGAAATTTGATGTTTTCCTCTAATAGTGCCTCACAAAATATAATTTTTTCTTCAAACAAATAAAACATAATAAATAAATGTTGGTGCATATATTTTATGGTGAATAAGATGTCAACTTTATTGAGTAAAGTATCCATATTAAGAAAACATAGTGAATTACGTTTCAACTAACTCACACAACATCAAATTTGTCTTCGCATGTTTACATTTATGCTTTATGGCTATGCACGAGTATCTTATTTATTTATAAAAAAATTTAATAATTACTTAAATCCTTAATTGTTTATGAATTCTTTCATATAAAGTAATATTTCACAAAAAAATATCATTTAAAATGAAGCTCTTTTATATATTTATATAGATTAACATAAAGATAAGATTAGAGTGATATTCCTTTGATGCAATACATTTATTATGTCACATAATTTTGCTTCTTAATCTACCAATTAATTTGTTGTACTTCATTAAATATCTTTCATGGGATGTCCCATCACAGAGATTGATTTCTTATCGTTGAAAATTCATTAAAAAGCTAAACAATTAGTCCTATTGTGAGCCTTTATAATATTGTGTTTTTTATGCGTACAATAAATTATAGGGAGACATGATATAATAATGACTCAATATTTTATGGATTCTTTCCAATAAAATCTTTTATTAATGAGTCTACTGAAACTATGTTTTTGCAGGGCTTGCTGTATGATATTTTATCCTTGTCTTCGTAGTTGCTAACTAGTGGGAGGTTTGATATAGCATCCTCTCAAGACAAAGCTCTGTCATATTCTAAACATTAATTTTTATTTTTTGCAATAGTATTTTTCTCACATTCAAAACTTTTTTTTCGATTTGATTTTCATTTGGAGTTTCCCATGAACTATGATATCTAGAGTTAGTAATGAAAACTAAAACATTGACCACCTGATATTTTGTGTATAATTTTAATCAAAACTTCACTGTTCATGAGCCATCAATACTGCTTGAACTTTGTTTTTGTAGGTCTACTATATGGCAACTCATCCTCCTTTTCATTTTTGGTTACTAGAAGGATGTTTGATATAACATCCTCTAAATGCAAAGTTCTCTCGGGTTCTGGATATCGATTTTCATTATGCATAATAATATTTTTTTCATATTCATTTAGAACTCCCTTCAAACTATCACTTTATCAGTTGTTGGTAATAAAAATCAAGACACTGATCGCCCAATATTTTGTGTACAATTTTCATGTAAATCCTATTATTCATGAGAAATCTAAACTACAAGAAATCTACTTTTACATGTATATCATTTGATGTCTCGTTCTCATCTGATAAGTGGTTGTAGGTTTGATATAGCATCCTCCAAATGCAAAGCTCTCTTATGGTTCTAATGTTGATTTTTATTGTATATGATATCTCATTGATATCTTCATCTCCTAAAGGATCATACAAATTTTTTTTCTATTGATTAATAATCATCATTAGAATTCAATCATATCTATAATATATCTTATTAAATTAGATAGATCACATAATCATGTATCCTATTAAATTAGATAAGATCATATAATTTAACAATATGACCTACATTTGGATGCCAAGACAAGGATCAGATATCATATAATAGATTTATGTAAAAATAGAGTTTGAAATTTGAATAAAATATTATTGCATACAATAAAAGTCAACATGTAAAAAATGAGAGAGTTTTGCATTTGAATGATGCTATATCAAACCCACTGTTAGCAATGACCATGTAAACGAGAATGAGATATCATATGGTAAATTTGCAAAAATAGAGTGCCTACAATTTTGATACCTCATGAATCGTGAGTTTTAGATTGAGCTATCATTGCCTTAATTTCTATTATTGACTCATGATGTGATAGTTTGTGGAAAGCTCTAGATGAATTTGAGCAAAATATTGTTATATATTAAAAAAAATCAATATTCAGAGAGAGCTTTGTATTTAGATGATGATGTTATATTAAACATACCACCAGTAATCAACAATAAAGATGAGGATGAGATGAAGGGACGCTGGCTTTCGATTCTTCTCTGTCGCCCGCAGTCACTCTTGATCTGACGATGTCTCTGGCCATCGGGGTCTTCCACCGGCAAATCCTGTTGTTAGCGTGGAATCGCAGACTTCTCGGATAGCTTCCTCGTTGACTTGGGCCGGTGAAGGGTCACTGGCTTTTGATCGTGCATCGCAGGTGCTTGCGGCCATGTCCTCGCCGCCGGTGGTGGTCCCGCCAACGTGGATCCCTGCTGCTTACGGCGAAGGAGTCGCGCTCCCCCTTGCATTTGCTATCGGTGGTGGTGGTCGTAGTTCATCGCTGGGAACCGTGGCATTTTCCTACCCGATGGGTCCTTGTGTGGGCCCAACTCTCTTGCCGCTACAGTGTCAGCTTGTGGGCCTTGCTCCCCGTGTCCGTCGAGTGCACGCGAGAGCTTGGCACAAAGAAAGACGGATGAGAGAGCCATCTTCAAAACTGGTAGATGCCATCTTCAATTTTGGTTTCTCATGCTTTAAATCATCATTTATTGATTCTTATGGAGTGTTATTAGGTAGGATGCAGTAGTAGAAACAAAAATAGTCGGCTTCAATGTTTTCATCACGAATTGCAGCAACAATCCAAACTATCATCTTCTTTCTTGCTCTTTCTGTTTTACAAGTTTGTGATAACATTTGGGGAAAAGAAAGGAAAAAAAAAAAAGTGATTAAAAGAACTTCATCGCTCGTTACCTTTCTGATCCTAATAATTTCAGGATCTGACTCAAAGAAGTAAATATTTATTATTCATAGACGATTTATTAGTCATGCAAGGAAACCATAAATTTTTGTCCTTTGCCATAGAGTGCTTTGATTTTAAGAAATTCTTGCAGAATGCTCCATTTTCTTAATTCTGATACACTCTTGAGCGAGATTGTCCTTTAGAGCAAGTTAAAAACATGAAAGCTTTGTGCAGAAAGAAAAAAGAAGTTGGGCTTTTCTCAATAAAACACTTTCGTCAATGTTTATGATAATTACTTGTATTGTTGTTGCTCTTCCTGGTAAAGTAAGAGATACACTTGTCTTGTTTGGTATAATAAATATAGTCAAATACCAAATAATAAGTATAAATTGTAAAAGTATTACTTGAATTTTATATTCTAAACTATCCTCTTCGAGTTTTTTAAGTGCCTTTAAAACTGAGATTTTCTAATAATTTCAGCAAAAACACTGTTTTTCACCATTTGATTCTCATCATCCAAATCCTTACCCACAAATCCTACTCAAATCCTACTCAGATGCACTAACTGATGCATCTGAGTTTGGGCAAGCCCTAACCCTAAAAGGGAAATGGAAGGATGAAGAGGGTGTGCAATGAATTTTTATTTTGGATCAGGCTTAGTTTGGACTATATAGATAAAAAAAAATTAGATGCACGAAATTAGGAGGCTTGTTTTACAAATAATTACTTAAAATTATTTTTTGTGAAGTTTTGCAACGTCCAGATAAAGCTTTAGGTCTTGGTGATTCGAGTCATGGGTTTGATGGGTCAAGTGGCATTCATGTTTATCGATCTCTCTTTTTTCTTTTTGGGTTTTTAATGAATATAATATGGATCTTTCAATAATAATTAATTGGACTGATTAGGTGTAATTATCAATCAGTTAGTTTTAGTTATTGATTAACAAAAAAAAAGAGACTTATGTTTGAATTCTTTGTTTCCGCTCACACAGTTTTTCCCAAGACTCTGCTGCTTCTGCTGATTTTGCATTCATATGTTTTCTGTTCACCTTTTTTCTGGTTTTCAACTTCCACCAGTGTTTCTATTCAGCAATCACCCTTTGTAGCTTGCTTGAGGTTTTAGCATATTGAAGGCATTTTTTGAGTTTAATTCTATCAACCTTGCAAAATAATCAAAATCATAGTGGCTTGTCGAAATGGATGGATCATAAAGTTCAATACAGAGATGATGATTTCCTCGTGTTACACCTAACTCTGGGCTTTGAGATAGACTTGAATTGGAAATGCAAGACCCAGGTTAAACTGTCCGACCTGCATTAAAAATTAAAGGCGGATTCTGGACTACATTTACTACATTGCCTCTGAAAACATTAAATGTTAATGAGAAAGGTGGTCAGGATGCCTCAATAGTCTCACGGCGGAAGTTTTACAAACAATTTAAAATACTTTGCACAAATAATCGCTGATTTATTTCTTATTCTATCAGTTCATACCAAGAAACGCAGCACAGTTCCTTACCCTGTGAAGTTCTAATTAACATGACTATCTGAGACCGACCCGTTTATAAATTTCTGGAGAACGATGAACGTCGTGTTTACAGAACATAATAAGAACCCAATTAAAGATTGAACACAAATCAAATATCACATCTCCCTCGCTTGGCGTACGATGGCCTCGATGGTGAGTGACGTGCGGTGCGGACAAAGCCACATCTGCATCGTGCGAGTCCACTGGACAATGCAATAAAGTAGAATGGAGAATGGAGAATGGAGTTGGAATGATCCACCCACAGCTGGAGGCATGCCCTTTTACACCCACAACGGAAGCCCAAATGCCACGAGTGAGTGCTGTTTAATATAGAAAAATAAAGAGCAAAACATACATGCCCGTAGCGCCACTCTCCAGCTTAACTCACTGCTTGGAACTATCGCTGCCCGGTAGAAGTTCCATGCTTAACTCACTGCTTGGACACGACAAGGCGAGGTGGTGCTTCCGGTCCCACACCCTCAAGGCCCCACCCCGGTCATGTGCACCACCACGGTCTCCGTCTCGAGTTCTGTAGGGACGGTTTTCCAAATCGGATTTGTAAATTTGCGTCTGACATATCCCATCCGCGAGGATTCCGTCTGTCCTCTCGCATACTCACTCTCTTCCACTTGCTCTCAAACAGTCACTCCCTTCTCATGCCATCATCAGACAAAATAGCCCAGCTGTACTGCACCTCCTTCCGCCTCGATCAACTTCTGCTCTTCTAATCACTCGACCTTTCCGCCGTCACTTCGTCTCCACCCTTCTTCTTCCGGGGCCTGAGCGCAACACTCATGGCCCCGCATTCCTCTACGATGGCATTGCTCGTTGCCCTCCTCCTCCTACTCCTCATCGCCCTCTCCGTCCCCTCCGCTGCTACATCTGCCTCCCTGGCGGGCGTCAACTACGGGCGGGTGGCCAACAACCTACCCCAGCCCGAGTCCGTGCCCCGCCTCCTCGCCTCCATCGGCGTCGGGCGTGTACGACTCTACGACGCCGACCCCGCCGTGCTCCGTGCCTTTGCAAACACTGGCATCGAGCTCGTTGTCGGCCTCCCCGACCGCTGCCTCCCATCCGTGGCCGCTGACCCTGCTGAGGCCCGTGCCTGGGCCCGCACCCACATCCAGGCCTTCGTCCCTGCAACCAAGATCGCCGCCGTCACCGTCGGCAACGAGGTCCTCACCGGCACCAACGCCTCCGCCCTCGCCCGCTGCCTCGCCCCGGCCATGGAGAACATCCACGATGCCCTCGCCGCCCTCAGCCTCGATCGAGACGTCATCGTCACCTCCACCCACTCCCTCGCTGTACTCGCCTCCCCGTCCTACCCGCCCTCCGCCGCCGTCTTTCGCCCGGACCTCCTCCCCTACGTTCGCCCTCTCCTCGCCTTCCATGCCCGCACCGGTTCCCCACTCTTCGTCAACGCATACCCCTACTTCGCCTACGCGGAGGACCCTTCCGGCGTCGGGCTCGAGTACGCGCTACTCGATCCGGGGGCCGCCGCTTTCACGGACGCGGCGACCGGCCTCCGCTACGCCAACCTTCTCCATGCCCAGGTTGACGCCGTGTACCACGCCATCTCTGCGGCAGCTGCGCCCTCTTCGAAGGGCTGCAGGGTGGAGGTGCGGGTCTCGGAGACGGGATGGCCGTCTGCAGGCGACGCCAACGAGACGGGGGCGACGCCGGAGAACGCGGCCCGGTACAACGGCAACCTGATGCGGCTGCTGGCGGGGCAGAAGGGAACGCCGCTAGTGCCCGGGACGCCGCTTCGAGCCTACGTCTTCGCCCTCTTCAACGAGAACCAGAAGGCGGGGCCGTCCTCCGAGCGCAACTACGGCCTCTTCAAGCCCGATGGCACCCCGGCTTACCAGCTCGTCGGCTTCGCAGTACACCAGGACGGCAACTCCACGTCCACCGCCGGCATGGGCGGCGGAAGAAGCGGCAGCGGTGAGGGCTCACCCGGTGAGCTGGTCGGGGAGTCCGGGTACTTTAGCATCTCCACCGCCTTGCCGGTACGTTCGTTTCGAGCCGCACATTTCTTACACGTATTTACTATATCTCACATTACATTTCCAATTTATTACTAACTAAGAGGCAATTGGCTGCAGAACTTGCAGCAGAGGGTAGCGGCAGTGGCTGCAGCTGCGGCGATCGCAGGAGTGAGTGTGTTCTTGAGATTATTCTGACAGCCCACCCCAGTCCAACCTTGCCGGCGTGCTGCAGCGAAAAAAATAATCCAAAAACAAAACGTTGCTTTAGACAACTTTTGTACGATTTGTAATTTGTAGTTACTCCGCATTACTTTTTCATCTTTGTTTCTTTAGATTGCCGTTGTGACTATTCATCGGTGGTGTTCGTGTTAGCGACGACGTAATCATAGTAATTTAACAAGGCGACTTGTGGCTGTTTATTTGGATTATTTTTTTTTTTCCTTTTCACTGGTGCCCGGCGCTGGGGAAAGGGTTCCAAATTTTGCAGTGTGTGGAGGTTAGTTGTGGTTCACGTGATGCCTCGTAGATTGTGCTCATTGGACGTCCCACCTCCACCCCCCGACGTCATTTTAATGGGCGGACTCGAATCCGGCATGAAACTGGATGGCCAAAGCCCTTGCAATAGAGAAGGGAACGGGTAATCGTACACACAGAAAACTTTTTATTTATCCTAATCACTTCTAATCTCTTCATATCCCAACCTCTCTTGGTTTCACCTTTAATAATAATATTCTTTATGTCATTATCCACAAGAAGACACTTTATATCACTATCCACAACATCTTCTAAATTTTTTACCACCAATCATTTGTCAAACCTGGCAACTTCTTTCGTATAAGAAGATAAAAAAATATATATTTTTATATTTCTAAGAAAAGTAAATTATTTATTTTAAGAAAATATATATCGGAAACCTGTTTCTTAAGTGCTTCGGCTCATCCTCAACGATCTTAATATTTAATGAAGTTTCTGTTTCAACTAACTCAATGTGTCTTGTTTTTTTATCATGTTCATCGGATCTTTAATTCGATGCCATTAAAATGTGTAATCATCTTTCATATGTTATATTATGTAATCATATTTAATTAGATAAGATATATTATAATTTTGATTAGACTATTGATTAGACTTATTAATCAATAAAAAGAAAGCATAATTATAATAAATTTTTTTTATTGAGATGACCAGTGACTCTCGTAATTGTTTATCATGGACCCTATGCTCTTATATATAAATAAACAGAATCTCCTATCGACTATATATATAACAAATACGATGATCCATAATCATCTTCTTTTAGTCTATATTTACTCATTTATAGTGGTCTTATGAAAGATAGGAAGAGAAGATAAAGCGAATGTAGTTATATTATATAATCATATTTAATTAGTATTCACTTATATTGTGTAATCATTTTTCATATGTTAGATTATGTGATCATATTTAATTGGAATAAGATATATTATAGTCTTGATTAGATTTCTGATTTGATTTATTAGTCCATAAAAGGAAAGTATAATTATAGTAAATTTTTTTATTGGGATGATCTTAATAGGAGTGACTCTCATAATTGTTTATCATAGACTCTTTACTCTTGTATATAAATAGATAAAACTTCCTAGCGACTATATATATAAAAGAGATTATGATCTATTCTCATATTCTCTTAGTCTATATTTAATCATTTATAGTGGTCCTACGAAGGATAGAAAGAAAAGAGAAGACGAGTCTCGTTCTCCTTGCATATCGTTTCCTTCATATCAGACGGTAGTACATTTGTAGATCATGACATCAAGAGGTAAGTATCCTAAATTTAATCTATTATTATTTGATTTTATATTCTAGCACTAAAGTTTTCTGCATAATAATACATAATTATAATTGTTATGCTTACAATTACTATATGAGTTAAGTATTGAAATCAAGTATCCTATATCATAAAGTATTAGATTTGTTTTATATTATCATCCTTTGCTTGCAAAGGATGATCCGATGTATTTTGTTTATCTGATCCTATCCGATAAAGTATCTTATTTGATAAAAATTTCTCGCCCACATAAGTGAAATCGTGGATGGAAGGTTGTTGCCTAATCTTGATCGATGGGCTGCATCAATAATTTACTATCGACATCAGTGTTATGAAAGCTAATAACTTGCCTTGGTCATTGTTCCTATCACAAGCCATGATTGTGCAAGAGGTAATGTTGCATGCAATAATTACATAAGCCATAATGGCACTGTATGTGACAATATTGAGGGTTGTCACGATAAGTGCTCATTAGTGAGTGATCACTTATATCGACAAATGACTTACTTTCTACAATGGTATAACATATGTCTATGACTTGCTTTGTCGCTGATCCTACCATGGGCAATGGACTACTATTGATAACGTCTTAGAGAGTCAAAATGATAGCGTTAATGTGTGTTAATATATAATGATTTCCTATAGACATATGCTTGTTAGCGGCAAGGTTGTCGGAGGCCACGTGACCCATGTTGGTGGTTTGGGTGCTGCTTGTGGATAGCTAACATAGCATTTGGGAAAAATGCCGACGGTCATATGACAACTATGTGATGGAGATGCCATGGTGAGATGGCTATGCACAGCGCTGGTTGGGCATATACGGTCAACAATGCAGCTCCTTAAGCGATGCCAAAAGACTTCATGGGTGGCAGTTATTTGGGTACTGCTCCTAGTGACGACACAAAAGGGCAACCGACGAGGCATTGCGATGCAACACATCGAGAAAACTGTAATGAATAATAGTGATTTGGATGGTTTGTTATGCGATGGACAATGACGCAAGATGGTGGCATATCATTGCCAACAAAGGCGAAGAAGATGCTGTAGTTCATGCCATGGGGAAAGAATATACCATGGGGAACGACGCTGCTAGGGGATTATGGTCAAAATCAATTTTGACCAATTTTTTTCCTAAATCTAATTTTGACTTAGTTAAAATTTTATTTTTTTATCTCAAATCAATCATATGGATTCTGACATGATCAACCTTGATTTTGACTTAATTTGAGAAAGTTTAATTTTGATTAATTTTTATTGAAAAATCTGGGGCGACATTACATACGGTACGAAAGAACAAAAATACAAATCATAGATTTTTCATAAAAAAAAGGTTTCTTATCATCATGTAAAGATTGATACATAAAAATATGCGAAACTAAAAACTACACATAAGATAATTACCTAGAGAGATCATATATCCTTGAATTCATATAGATCTGTAGAAGAGAATGAAGGAGATTAAGCGCCCTCCTCTCTAACAGTGATCCACATAATATGAGCTACGAAGATGCTCCTCAAATCACTACTCAAATCTCCTTGCTGCACGCACCTCACAATCAAGAAGGGGCCGACCCCAAACATGGGTTGTTGGCTGGGAAGGAGAGAGGAGAATAGAAGGTGACAGCCAAAAAACCTAGCCTATGACTATTTAGTTCCCTCCTATTTATAGAGATCCCTTGTCAACTTAACCATAATGGATCCTGCCCTATTGGGTATTGGATCTTCATCCAATTGCTCAAACGTATTAGATTAGTAGATCTTTACCCAATAATCTCTTATCAGCTCTTATTGGATCTCATCTATGGGATTCAATAATTCAAGGGCTCCAATGAATATCTCATATTCGAACCTCTACTCGTCGCAACACCTACCATATGTGTGTGACCCTCTAGGCCCAATATCGAGCTGGCCATGAGTCATACCTATCGGAACTCCTTTTGGCTTAATGGATTATTATCTTTATAATAATTCACTCGACTCATCAACTACGGACGTATTATACCACTACGCCGTAGTCCTTAGATGATATAGGGAAATCCAATCCTTTAGACCTATTTGTTCTTAGTTATTATATACCTATAGTCATTTATTCATCTAATATCTCAAAGATCGTATATCGGGTATGGTACTATCAGACCCAAACAATTTCTCCTCGAGTCTCACTCTAGTCAGATTCTCCCAGAGAACTCTTTCTCACTCAATCCGAATGACCTTGTCTAATGATTTATTTAAGCAAAAATATATGTGATATTTCTCTCATGACACCAAGAGTGAATAATCCTATATTGATACTCAAAAACCCTTGTAAGGTTGGTTACCACTCCCGATGACCGGTTGTGATAAATCTGAAACTTTCAAACCTATAAGTTCGATATCAAAGAATAAAGTACTTATACAAGACATCATTGTTTCTCCAGTCTAAGGACCAGGTATACCATTGGGATGACGGAATCGTTGTTTGATCATAAGGTATCATCAACCATCTAATATTTCGTAAGCAAATCAATCAGTGAACTCATTCTCCAATGAGTACTTGCACCGTAGCCCCAGTGTCCCTACACGAGCAGCTATGAGACTAGCCACCTCCATCATATGGATGGGTATATAGTATATCAATCTATCTAGTTATCTCAATGTCCCTTTCGAGTAACCTATGATCAAGATTATTTAGGGTTTATGTTTAAAGGTGAATTAGTCTCATTATCATGATATCATCATGATTCGATTGTCATTACACAGATCCATGGATATCACAATATATTTATACATCAAGCAATCTCCCACTTGACCTAAAGCCAATCACTTATATGTCTGATCCTCATTAGACCTCTATGATTCTCAAAGACAATTTAAGACAACGACTTTGTTAGTGGATCTGGGATGTTATTTTCGGATGAAACTCTTTCCACTACCATATCTCCTTAGGCGATTATCTCTCTAATTAGGTGAAATCTTCTCAGAATATGCTTTGACTTTTAATGAAACCTGGGTTCCTTTGCTTGAGCAATTGCCTTATTGTTGTCGCAATATAAGGGAATCAGCTCCTCATTGCCCAGCACGACTCCAGATATGTAATGAAATTCTACATCTAGACTCCCTTCTTTGTTGCCTCTATCACAATAATGTACTTTGCCTCGATGGTTGAGTCAATAGTAGTATCTTGCTTGGAACTCTTCCAGCATACTGCTCATTCATCCAGGGTGAACACATACTCTGAATTAGACTTGCTATCATCAATATCAGACAAGAAGCTCGAGTTCGTATAGCCCTCAACCCTAAGGTTACTTCCTCTATATACCAGTAAAAGATCTTTATTCCTTCTCAAGTACTTAAGGAGACACTTTATTGCTTTCCAATGCTTCAAGTCTGGATCCGCATGATACTTGCTCGTGACATTCAAAGCATGCACTTTATCAGGCCTAGTACATAGCATAGCATATATGATAGATCCTATCATTGAAGGATAGGATATTCTATCCATATCTACCCTTTCTTTTGGAGTTATTGGGATATACTCATAGAAAATAATATCTCATGTCTCATTGATATGAAATATCTTTTGAAATTTTTCATGCCAAACCTTTTGGTAATGGTGTCTATGTACCTAGACTAGGACAAGCTAAACATCCTCTTAGATCTATCTCTACATATCCAAATCCTCAATATATAGGATACTTTCCCTAAATCCTTACTGTATAGAGCATTCATATATCATTCCCAATGATTAGGATGTCATCCATATATAATACCAAGAAGGTGATAGCGCTCTCACTTACCTTCCTATATATACAAGGTTTATCTTCATTCTTAATGAAGTTATAAGATCTGATCGCCTCATTAAATCTTATGTTCCAATTTCGGAAAGCTTGCTTTAGTCTATAGATGGACTTAAGTAATATACAAACTTTATTTGGACTATCCTTGGACACAAATCCCTCAAACTATATCATTTATACCTTCTCATCAAGGTTGTCATTAAGGAATGCAGTTTTCACATCCATTTGTCAGATCTTGTAATCATAGTATGCTGCAATAGCCAATAGAATTCGGATAGATTTTAGCATGACTATAGATAAGAAGGTTTTATCATAGTCAACACATTGCCTTTGATGATACCCCTTAGCCATTAGTCTTACTTTATAGGTCTTTATATTTTCATCTACTATGATCTTCAAAATCACTTGCAACCAATGGGTATAATACTCTCGGGTGTATCATTTAGGTTCCAAACCTTGTTGGACTATATAGAATCCATCTCAGAATTCTTTAATATGTCCCACATATCTCTCAGGAGGATGGGGCACTCTATCGGACCTACGTAAAGTTGGAACCTGTATGCTAGGTACCTGAATAGACTTGGGCTATGGAGCAGTGCTTGAACTAGGTTCTACAACCTCGCTCAACTCTATCATGCTCCCATTGTCTCGACTAAGAATGTGTTCCTTCTTAAGGAACACTACTCTCTTGGCTATAAAGACTTTTTAGTCATTTAGGTGATAGAAATAATACCTACAAGTTTCTTTGAGGTATCCTACAAACTTGCACCTCTTCATCCTGGATTCCAACTTGTCGGGGTTGTATCTCTTAACGTGGGTAAGGCACGCCCAAATCTTAATAACCTTAAGATTGAGCTTTTTACCTTTCTATATTTCATATGGAGTAGATACTATCGACTTAGTTGGAATTCTATTCAGAAAGTAAGTTACGGTCTCTAGGGCGTATCCCCATAATGAGATGGGTAGGTTGACAAAACTCATCATGGACCGCACCATGTCTAATAGTATGTGATTTCTCCTCTCAAAGACACTATTAAGCTGAGGTATATAAAGAGGTGTCCATTGATACATAATCCTATGGTCCTTGAGGAACTGGATGAACTCTATACACAACTACTCACCTTCTCGATCTGATTGAAGAGTTTTGATACTCTTTTCAGTCTGATTCTCTACTTCATTCTTATACTCCCTGAATAGCCTTCGACTTATACTTCATCAAGTACACATGTCCATACCTTAAGAAATTACTAGTAAAAGTAATGAAGTAGGAGTTATCACCTTTGACATGAGTTGATATGAGACTATATACATCACTATGTATGAGTTCCAATAACTTAGTGGCTCTCTCTCTAGTTCCACTAAATAAAAAGTTGGTCAGTTTTCTGCGAAGACAAGGCTCACAAGTTACATATGACTCATAGTCGAATGGATCTAGATATCCATCCTTTAGCAATTTTTGAATTCTTCCTTCATGGATATGACCTAGCCTATAATGTCATAGGTATGCAATATTCATCTCATCTCGTTTCCTCTTAGATTCACGTACATTCATGATATATAGAGTAGTATATAGCATAAACAAACTATTATATAATATTTCTTTCATGATGATCTTATCATCTAATAATATCAAACATCCATTATTCTCAAAAACTAATTTATATCCACTAATTGTCAAACATGAAATGAAAATAATATTTTTGATAATAGAAGGAATAAAATAATATATATCTAATGCAATAATAGCTCCACTAGGCAAATGTAGGGTGACCTCACCAACAACCACTACAACAACTTTTACTTCATTGCGCATCTTGAGGTCCATCTCGCCCTCACCAATCTCCTAGATTTTATCAAAACCTATAATAAATTATATATATGATAAGTACTGTCGGTATCTAATACCTATGTGTTATCATAAGATTATGATAAATGGGGACTGATCATGAATGTATCTAAAGCTTCTCCAAGCTTCTGTTTCGCCCTCTCCGTAAGATACTCTTTGTAGTTTCTCTTCCAGTGCCTATCTTTGTCATAGTGGAATCATTGACCATTGTCCTTTGTTAGGTTTTTCTTAGCAACTTTTGCTTTACCCGGTCTTCTCTTGCCCTTGTCCTTTTTAAGGGGTTTTTCAACCTTCCTTTTCCTTTTGGCCTTACCAACATAGATTACTAGTTTTTCTTTCTTGATAGTGCTCACTACCTCCCTCAACATATTAAGGAGCTCAAGGAGAGTCACCTCAAGCTTTTTTATATTAAAATTTATTATGAACTAAGAAAAGAAATCTAGTAAAGACTAAAACACAAGGTCCATACATAAGTCATCCTCTGGGACCATTCCTAGACCTATGAGTTTCTCTATCTACTCAATCATCTTTTGGACATGGTTTTAAACCAGTGTCTCCTCAATTATTCTAGCATGGAAAAGACTCTTAGATAACTTATATCATTAAGTCCTTCCTTGTTCCTCAAACAATTTGTAAAGATGTAAGAGAATGGACCTGACATCTATTTTTTCATGATGTCTCTATAACTCAAGAGTCATGGAGTCCAATATATAATGCTAAGCAAGAGTAGAGTCATTTATATACTTTACTTAGTGAGTGATCTCATTATCATTTACCCTTTCCTTGGGCGTAGGTATCATTGTACTAAGAACATACGTGATTTTTTTCGCCATGAGAATAATTCTCAAGTTGCGGAGCCAATCCATATAATTTAGACTAATGAGGTAGTTGACATCAAGTATACCACGTAAGAGATTCGAAAGTGATGTTCTTCTAAAAATAAAGATACAGTATAAATAAATAACATACAGATTTTATAAAAATAAATAATTAAAATAAGGACTTCTATCTTAATCTACTCCCATTATTTTTTCGTGAAACACACAACTCCTTCTTGTATATGAATCGAAGACCCCTAGCGAATCTCTAGTGGAGATCGGGATCATTTATGATGAATCATTTCTCTTTGCACACAACTTCTATCTTAAAATAAGGATTTCTAGTATGCACATTTTGATCTTTTATGATGAATCTTTTTTCTTTGTGAAAGTAGAAGCTTGGTTCAATGAAACTTATTATTTCATGGATTTGATTTGATTCAAAAACTTTCATGGATTTGGTTCTTATAACTTGAATTTTCTTGTGATAAATGAATTCCTCCCTTCTTCTTTTTCCTCTTCTTTTTATTTTTATGACAAAAGGAAGAAAGAAACTTGCATATCTCAAGAAGAACCAAAAAGTGCTTATACATCTAAAGTAAAAATGCTAGCTTACCCATTTCAAGAAGTAGTTATCATGCAAAGTTTTTGCTTAACTTCTTATTTCACAAATTTACTAGCTTGCATAAATTGATGTAAAACTTACTTGAATAGTTTAAAAATATTTACATAAATTGTTGAATGATTCTCCTTTTTGTTGATGACAAACGGGGAGAAATGAGTAGAGGGTAGAGGGTCACACACATATGGTAGGCGTTGCAATGAGTAGAGGTTCGGATATGAGATATCCGCCGGAGCCCCTATCTTATTGGATATCCAATAAGCCCCTGAATTATTGGATCCTATGGATGAGATCCAATAAAAGCCCATGAGAGATTATTAGATAGAGATCCACTAATCTAAGAGGCTTGGGTAATTGGATGCAGATCTAATACCCAATAGGAGATGATCCATTAGGGTTTGACATGGGACCTCTATAAATATGAGGGATTCAATGGTTCATAGGCTAGAGCCTTTGCTTGCTTCTCCTATTCTCCTCTCCCTCTCCACCTCAGAGTAGGTCTAGAGTTTTGAGGAGCATCATCGTAGCCCTATTGTGTAGATCACTATTAGAGAGGAGGATGATTGACCTCCTTTACCCTCTCCTAGAAATCTGTAAGGATTTAGGGATATACGATCTTCCTAGGTAACGCAATCTACTCTATACGTAGTTTTAAGTTTCGTGGATTTTATGCACCAATCTTCGCACGACAACGAACATCTATTTTGGAATAGGGGATTTTGTTTTTTGTTCTTACGCTGCACATGTGATGTCACCCCCAAGATTTTCCAACAGGAAGTTCGTCGGGAGTTCGCTAAAAGCTTATCGGAAGTTCATCGAGAGTTCATTGAAAGATTACTGGAAGATCACCGGGAGTTCACTAGAAGTTCACCAAGAGTTCGATTGAACAATTAATGTGTCGGGCAACTTAGATTACGTATATCGTAATTGTTTTAGTCTTAACTATCGTAAGTAGGACTTTAATTTGAGTTAGTTTTGAGAAAAATTCTAGTAACTCAATTAAGAGCCAATTAGACCTTTAATAGGGTTGAATTGGGCCGATTGGATGACCTATTCAGCCACTTAGAGCCATGTCAAGCGATGGTATTACTCGAGACTAAACCTCCCAAGTGGTATGGGTGGTGATACCACCCAGACTAGACTCTGGTACCATTGGTAGTTAATGCTGCCAAGCAATGGTACTACTCTATCAAGTAGTGGTACCACCAGAGCCCAGTCTCCGAAGCTCTATCAGGTAGTGGTACCACTTAGTATTGGTGGTGGTACCACCAGTATCCCAAAAACTCAAGATGAAACATTTTTTTACTCTATTTTTGAAGTCATTAGGGCATATAAATACTCTACTCTTTCCTGCATAAAAGAGTATGAAAAGTGTGAATAAAAGTATGAGATTTTGGTTGTAAAAGTGTTGAAAAAATGCTAAGTGTCCTCCTATTCCTTCTTTAGTTTTATGATCAATCTAAGAGAGGTGTGAGGCTTGTACTAGGTTATCTCCTAAACATGTAAAAAAGAGAAAGATTTGTAAAAGGGTGGTTCATCTTCACTTATTGAAGGAAGACTATTAGTGGACGCCGGTGGCCTCAATGAAGGAGGAATCGGAAGTGGATGTAGGTCACGACGACCGAACCACTATAAATATGATGTGCTTTCTTTTTATGCCATTTATTTCATGCTTTTCATTCTCATCACTCACTGATTTACTTGCTCATTGCCCTCAATCACTTGTGAACATTTAAATGTTTTTTCGAATGTAAGCTTTATCGAACGTATCTTTGAATCAACGTTATTTTTATCAAAAGCACTAATTCACCCCCCAACCCCCCTCTCTTAGTATTGACTTGATCATAACAGTGGTATATCTAGTTCTTAGACTTGAGACACCAAGGATGTCCTGTATGAGTACTCCATTTTCTGATACCGGACGTATATGCTAGGAAGTTTCAGATCTAGCACAGTCGGTTATCGAGAGTGGTAGCCAACCTTACAAGGACTATTGAGTGCCAATAGAGGATCATCCACTCTCGGTGTCATAAGAGAAATATCACATGTGTTCTCGCTCAAACAAATCCCTAGCTAGGGTCATTCGAATTGAGAGAGAAAGAGTTCTTCAGGAGAGTCCGATTAGAGCGAGACTCGAGTAGAAACCGTATGGGTCTGATAGCAACATGCCCGGTATATAGTCTCTAGGATATTGCATGGATGAGAGACTATATATATATGGTAACTAAGGATAGGTCTAAATGATTAGATTCCCCTGTATCATTTGGGGACTATGGCATAGTGGCCTTGTACGTTCGTAGTCGATGAATCGAGTGAATTATTATTGAGATAATAATTCACTGAGTCAAAATGAGTTTTGATAGGTATGACTCACAGCTAGCTCGATATTGGGCCTAGAGGGTCACACACATATAGTAGGCATTGCGATGAGTAGAGGTTCGGATATGAGATATCCATCGGAGCCTCTATCTTATTGGATACCCAATAAGTCCCTGAATTATTGGATCCTATGGATAAGGTCCAATAAGAGCCAATGAGAGATTATTAGATAGAGATTCACTAATCTAAGAGGTTTGGGTAGTTGGATGGAGATCCAATACCCAATAGGGCATGATCCATTAGGGTTAAGTTGATTGGGGGGCTCTATAAATAGAAGGGAACCAAATACTCATAGGCTAGAGGTTTCTTGGTTGCCACCTCCTATTCTCCTCTCCCCTTCTCCTCCTCATATAACAGGTGTGGAGATTTAGGTAACAATTTAGAGAGCATTGTCGTAGCCCTATTATGTGGATCACCACTAGAGATGAGGATGCTTGACCTCCTTCAATCTCTCCTACAGATTTGTATAGATTCAGGAATATACGATCTCCCTAAGTAACACAACTATCTCACACGTAGTTTTCAATTTCGTGATTTTTACGTACTAATCTTCGCACGACGATGAACACCTTTTTAGAAAATTTGAGGTTTTGTTTTCTGTTCTTCTGCTACGCATGTGATGTCGCCCCTAGATTTTCCTACACAACCATCCAGCATTCTTTAAGTGGATGAATCAATGAACTCATTCTCCAATGAGCACTTGTATTTTAGTCATAATATCCCCATATGAGCAGCTATGAGACTAACCGCCTTCATCATATAAATAAGTTTATAGCACACTAATCTATCCAGTTACCTCGATGTTTCTCTCGAGTAACCTATGATCAAGATTATTTAGTGTTTGTGTTTAAAGTTGAATCGATCTCATCATTGTGATCTCATCACGATCCAATTCTCATTGCACAGATCCATGGACATCATAATATATTTATGTATTAAGTAATATAAAGTGAGAAAATATAATAATAATAATAATAATAATAGTGTATGTCATGTCACGTATATCATCACTCACGTGACCAACTTGCAAAACACCTATGACTAGTAATTTTGACCTTGGTCAATCCTAATTTATGATCATATTTTATTTTGACTATAGCTTGATTGCATTTTGATTATATCATAATGTAAATTTAATATAATCAGAATTCAAGTTTTTGACTAATTTTGACCTTGATCATACTTTATTTTGATAAAAGACTAATTTTGATCTAGGTAATCTCTATTTTTTATTAGCCTCATTGGGCTAATATTTGGCCCAAATCTTTTAGCCTAATTTGGGTAGCCCAATTTTGGACTTATCCAATTAAATAGGGTTAATATGTCTTATTTAGAGTTCCATATAGTATTAAAAAAATTATAAATCATGAATTTCTTTTATAGTTTTCTTAAATAAAATGTTATTTTTTTGTTTGGTTGTAGTACTTAAATTTTAATTATTACTTTTGGATATTTATGTGATTATTCATATGTATATTAAAAAACAAATAATATTTAATTTTTATATAAAGTTATGATTATTATTTTTTCATGATTATACTCAACATATGAGTTTTTTTTATATCAATTAATATTTGATATTTAATATTATTATTTTATTATTAAACTATTTTTACATAAATTATATTAAAAAATTAATAAATATTATTTATAATTTATATTTATAAATTTTATATGTCTTGTAGTTGCCAAAGTAACTTGGGATAATAGGCTTATGAGTTGTAAATTATAAAAATATTTTACTATTTACATGACATTTAAGATTGATTTTATATTTTTATATTAGTCTTGTAGACACTAAAGTGGTTGAAACTAATAAATAATAAAATTAAATTATATAATTAGTATTTAATAATATAAAAATTAATATTCATAAAAATATACATAATTATAAGATTTAGGTAATTAAAAATATCTATTTAAATAATTATATGATAGGGTGTGATGATATTATCTTAGATATCTTTGTAGTCTATGATTGCATACTCTAGGACAGTAATACTATTTAACAAAGATGATATTAGTCCTTCATAATTATAAAATATTATGTGAACACTAAATATGTCAATAGTTTTCAAAAGATAAAATATAGATTATATCAATATTTTAATATTTATTAATAAAGTATTTATATTATATTATTATTATTAATATTATGGTACTTCCTATTATATTATTATACTTTTATTGTCCCTCTATTTTTTGGATTAAATTATTATAAATGAGTTGAATATATACAATTTTAAAAATAATTTATCTAATGTATCTTCAAGGGGGTATGCTATATTACAATAATTATAAAATTTTAGTTTTTTAATCTAGAATTGTTAATATATTATCCTTTTTTAGATAATAAACCCAATATATTTTTGATTCAATAGAAGTTGATTATGAAAGTTTATATGATGGCTTGTACATAATTAATATTAATCTTGAGTTTGTAATAATTTTATAATTAAATATTTAAAATAAAATATAGTTTAATGAACATCTTGAGATTATATATACTTACATAAATATATATATCATTTTATGTTTTCTATTATATAAAGAAATTTTTTTTACCATCTTCATAGATGACTTGTCAAAATATGACCATATATATCTAATTAATGTAGTGTCTTATGTTATTGATACCCTTAGATGTATATAAATAAATTTGAGAGATAATTAGATAAAAATAATAAAAACTATCAAATTTGATAAGGATGATAAATTTTATAAATGAGGATAAAAATTTTTGATCTTTTTGTTAGATTCCTATAGAATAATGAATTAGTTGGAGTGATAATCTTATAATTTAAAATTGGGGAGATATAAGTTGTTAGACTCTTTATCATTTTCGATTCTAGATTTTGTTGTTTCTCAAATTACTAAGCGATTTGATTAAGATAAATAATAAAATAATATTAATAAAATCTCATATGATGTTGATATCACTATTGATAAACTAGTAGAATAACCACAATTGATATTCTTAAGAAAATATTAAATTAAAATGAGATCATTTTTATAATTATTTAATATAATTATGTGGTATATATACAACGTAGGAATCGAAAGGATTTTTTATTATTTTCACAAGTTATGAAAATTGATAATTCTAAAAACTGGTGAGATACAATGAAAGAAAAATTAAAATAAAAATATTGGAGTGATATTTAAAAAATCATCGAATTGTTCAATAATTATAAAATAATCAATTATAAATTAATTTTTAAGAATAAATATAACTCAAAGGAAAATATTGAATGACATAAAGTTAGACTTATGATCAAATGTTTTACTCATAAAGAAGACATCGACCATAGTGAGATATTTTCTATAGCTTTAAAATTGACTCATTAAAAATCATTATAGTATTAGTAACTAATTATGATATTAAGTTATATTATATTAATATAAAAATTAATTTTCTGAATAGAGTTCTAGATAAGAAAATTTATATGGAATAACATAAAGAATTTGTAGAGAAGAAAAAGAAAAGTTTGGCTTGCAAATTTAGGAAATCTATTTGTGATCTTAAATAAACTTCTAAATAATGATATATAAAGTTTCATAATACCATTACTTTCTCTAGGTTTAAAGAAAATACTATTGATCATTGTTTATATTTGAAGGTCATTTGGAGTAAATTTATTATATTGATTTATATATAATATCTCTACTTGCCAATAGTAATCTTGGTTTATTACGTAAGATCGAGATACTTTTTACTAATATGAGATCAAGATACTTTTTACTAATAATTTTAAGATGATTGATAAAAATAAAATAATTTATATTATTATCATTGAGATATTTAGGAATAGGTCTCAATGATTGTTAAAACTATCTTAGAATGGATATATTGATTGAGTTTTGAAATGATTTAATATGTAGTTTTATTTTGCTAATGATATAAATATTACATAGGTAAAAATTGTAGTTAAAGCTAATGTCTTGAGAATGATCTTGGTTTATTACATGAGATTAAGATATTTTTCACTAAAAAATTTAAGATAATTAATATAAATAAGACAACTTATGTTGTTGGTATTGAGATATTTAGGAATATATCTTAAATATTTTTAGAACGATCTTCAAAAGAATATATTAATTGAGTTTTAAAGAGATTTAGTATGCATCTTCATTCAACTAACGATACATATATTATCATAGGTAACAAAATTTAGTCAAAGCCAATATCCTAAGAATGACTCGTAAAAGAATCAAATAAAAATTATTTCTTATGGATGGATAGTTACAAGTCTATTATATGTTGAAAATTTTGGGGTGACATCACATACATAGTAGAAGAAAAGAAATAAAAATCTTAGATTTTCATAGAAAAATAGTCTCTTATCGTCATACGAAGATTAGTATATAAAAACCTACAAAACTGAAAACTACTAGTATAAGAAAAATGTATTACCTAGAGAGATTATACATCCCTGAAAACCTACAAATCTATGGGAGAGAATGAAAGAGGTCAATTGTCCTCCTCTCTAATGATGATTTATACAATAAGGGCTGCGAAGACACTCATCAAATTGCTACTCAAATCTCCTTGTTGCGTGCATTACACAATCAAGAAGGGGTCGGCCTTTCTTGCTGTCCACATGCCCCAAACATGGGCTATTGGTTGAGAAGGAGAGAGGGAGAGAAGAATAGGTAGTGGCAGCCAAAAGGGGTCTAACCTATAGCCCTTTGGTTCCTTCTTATTTATAGAAGCACCCTATCAATTTAACCCTAATAGATCCTACCCTATTAGGTACTGGATCTCCAACCAACTACCCAAACCTCTTAAATTAGTGAATTTCTACTCAATAATCTCTCATTGACTCTTATCCATAAAATATAATAATTCAAGGGTTTAATGAATATCCAATAAGATAAGGGTTCCAGCAAATATCTTATATCCAAACCTCTACTCATCTTAACACCTACTATATGTATGTGACCCTCTACGTCCAATATCGAGCTGGCCATAAGTCATACCTATCTGAACTCTTTTTGGATTAATAAATTATTATCTCTATAATAATTCACTTGACTCATCGACTACAAACGTACTAGGTCATTATGCCACAATCCCCAGATGATATAGGGGAATCCAATCCATTAGACCTGTATGTCCTTAGTTACCATGGACATATAGTCCCTCATCTATTTAATATCTTAGAGATCGTATACTGGGCATAATGCTATCAAGTCCATACGGTTTCTACTCGAGTCTCGCTCTAATCAGATTCTCTTGGAGAATTTTTTTCTCTCTCAATTCAAATGACCATAGCCAAGGATTTTCCTGAGCAAGAATACATAAGATATTCCTCTCATGTCACTAAGAGCGGATGATCATTTATCAACACTCAATAGCCCATGTAAGATTAACTACCGCTCCCAATGATCGGTTATGCTAGATCTAGAACTTCAAAGTCTATAAGTCTGGTATCAAAGAGTGAAGTACTTATACAAGACATCTTTGTTGTCTCAAGTCTAATGATAAAATATACCATTGGGATGATGGAATCGTTGTCTGACAATGAGCTATCATCAACCATCTAGCATTCCGTAAGCGGATCAATTAATGAACTCATTCTCCAATGAGCACATGCATGGTATCCCTAGTATCCCCACATGAGCAACTATGAGACTAGCCGTTTCTATCATATGGATGGGTGTACAACACACTAATCTATTTGGTCATCTTGATGTCCCTTTCGAGTGACCTATAATCGAAATTATTTAGGGTCTGTGTTTAAAGGTAAATTGGACTCATTATCATGATCTCATCGTGATTCGATTCCCATTGCATAGATCCATGACATCACAATACATGCAACATACAATATAAAGTGAGAAAAATATCAAATAAATAATAAACAAAAAGAGTGCGTATAATGTCACACGTGACATTACTCACGTGATTGACTTGTAGGGCACCTATGACTATCATTATATACTTAAGTTTATACTAGACTAGATATTAGTTTTGTAGTAAGAAATGCTAAGTAGATATAGAGTTATATATAAATAAAACATTGAAAGGTTATAACTAAAAGAAAAAAATATTTACAAAGGATAAAAGATTATATACTCAAATACAAGAGACTAAATCGGCTTGAAATGATAGGATTTTTATATGCTGCTTTTGTAAATTATTTTAATAGTTGGAAGTACATTTTAAAATTTATATTTATATTAGTTGAAAGGATAATTTTCAAGAATAATAGAATTTAAATTATATTATAAAAATAAAAGATAATTTCATGATATGCTTTGAGGCTACTAATCAAGTTTTATGATTGTAAAATTTTATCTCAGGATTTGGTAGCCAAACTCAATTACTAAGTCACTGTAGATATGTTTTAACATATTATAATAATTTTTTTTATCTAAGAATACAAATACTCTAGTAGATTTATGCATTATAGTATAAAATACTTTATAGTTAAAGAAAAAATTAAAAAATAACTAATATTAATTGAGAATTTGAGTTTCACTATATTGATTATTGATCCATTTACTAGAGCTTTATAACCTAAGGTATTTTATTAAGGCCTTACTATCTAGGGTATTTAAAATATATATTTTTATGATTGAGCTTGTGAATAACCTATAAAATATATGATAATACATATTTGGGTAAACATCATAATTGATATTTTTACTTATATAATTAAATTTATTTATTTCTACTATCTTATTTATTTTTATGTATTTATGTATTTATATATTATGATTGAATATAATTATAGAATTATCTTAAGAAAAATTATAAAGGTCATCATAGACTATATTAGGAAAGATTAATAATGTTATGGTATATAAAAGGAGTGTAATATTGATGACATATACCATGTTAGTTTATATTGATAGTCAAACTTAATATAGTATTATTATAATTATTGGACTTATTAATTTTTATAAAATCCATGATCATTTGTAAAATTTTTTTAAATCTTTAAAAAATATATTTAAAAAATATTTATTTTATTAATTATTATTTTGGATTCTTTTATATCTTATAAATTAATGGGTTAAGTGAGAGAATGCTATATCATACGGTCATATTTAATGGATAGGATATATTACAATCTTGATTGGATTATGATTAGGATTATCATTTAATAGAAAGTAAATCTAATTATGATAGAATTTTTTGTTGGGGATGATTTTGATGAGAATGATTGTACCAATTACTTATCCTAGACTTGCTTTTGACTATAAATAGATATGACATCTTAATACTATATACAAAGTAGATTATAAATCTAATAGATGAACCTCCTCATAAAGTAGAGTATAATAATAATATAATTAAAATTTTTATGCACAAAACATAAACATCCTCATACATGAACCAATCGTTTTTACTCAAAATTTCTCGAGAAGAAAAATGGGGTGGCTTTAACCAACTAATAGAGAAGGAAAGTGATATGAGAGTAAAAACCAATCGTTTTTACTCAAAATTTCTCGAGCAAAGTTTGCCGACTCTATTATGATCAATTATAATATCCCAATCTTTTTTAACTTTATATCTCTCTATTTGTCACTTTATTTTTCTATCATACTTAATGTTTTAATTAAGATGAGGTCTAACGGAGCATAAAGAAGAATAAACAGTAGAAGAAAAGAGACATTGTTCATAATCGCTTACAACCTTTCTATGGCCAGCCTATTTTTGTTTCTACCTTCGTCTTTCTTTCTCTCTTGATTTTATTTAATACATTACCCCTTATTTATATAGGGTTAAGTCAAAAGTCTGATTTTTTCAAAAGATGGGAACCAAAAACCCCATATTAACTAAAAGATCTAACTCTTCCAAGCCCCTTAAATTAACTCCTCATCTAAATAGTACTTTATTTAATATTATTTTGATTATCCAAGCATTGCATACACCACTATAGCTAAAAATACACTAGTAATGATCAAAATTGATTGTGAAAAATTTTGGATACACTATCGTGCAATGCCATTATTAAAATAATTAAAAATTGAGAAACTTTGCTCTAAATATATTGGATTTGTACTTGTATTACTTCTCCCACTTTCAAATGTCATATTAATGATTCCTCCTCTTCTTCTTTGAAAGGACATAAAAGATTACACCAAGGTGATAGATACTCTTTCACCTACATGGTTGTTACTCAATTATTCACATTTCTTGTCAACAAGGCTTTCTTAGAAAAAAAAAAATCACTCCAATTTTTAAGGGAACTTTCAATTATGAATGTTGATGATATATTATTTTGAATAGTCTTTCCTATCTTTAAAATAGGTCAAACTTATGAAACTCTCACTAATCAAAAGTTTAACTCCTCTAAATCTAAAATTTATTTTTCATGATGCACTAAACGTGAAATTAAAAGAGAATTTTTTTTTAAAATATATTGATACTCTTATCGTACCAAGGCGACTGCCTCCATGGCCTCACACAACCTATTTCTAATAAACTAGAAACATGGTAAAATTTCCTCTTATCCCAAGTTGGTAGGGTTATACCTATAACTCTGTGTTTAATTTGATACCACTTTATTCTCTTAGTGTTACTTGAATTCCAATTGATATATTAAACAATATTACTCAAATCATTAAAACTTTCTTTGGAGTAAAAAAGTTAATTCTAAATGTTTACATCTTCTTGCATGGGATATTATTATTCTCTCTAAAATGGCTAGGAGTCTTGGTATTATAGATTTATCTCATGAAAATTGTTTTGTATGTCAAACGCATCGATCAATATCTTTCTAATTTTAATTGTCTTTGGGTTGACATGGTCAAAGCCAAATATGATACTATTAATTTATGAAAATTTAGTACAATGCTAAAATGAGCTGGAGTTGGCATCTTTTCTTGTCTGCGCAATGTTTTTGTAAAATTTGTTGGAATGGATTCTTCCATCAACGTGATTTGGGATAGTTGGATACTTAGATATCTCTTTTGCTTACAAGACTTTTTTTTTTTTTAATTACAATGAATTACTTAATATTCGTACAATTTCAAATTTTACAAACCATGGGCAATGAGACATAGTAAAGCTAGATACTACGTTTGGTCTACTTTTAACTAATAAAATTTATGATATTAACTTAGCTCTTAAGCCACGTAATAATTTTTTGTCATGGAAGCTAGACATTCGAAAGATAGCTACTACCAAATCAATGATAATACCCTAAAGTCTTATCGTTGCTCTGATACCAAATGATAAGACTATAAGGTCTTATCGTAAAAGAAATCGAAGAAATGAGGATGCTCTTATACCAATTGATAAGACCCTAATGTCTTATCGTCGCTCTGATACCAATTGATAAGACCCTACGATCTTAACGTGGAAGAAAGGGGAGAAAAGGGAATGATAATGATCGCTTCGAGGGGATCGGCCCTCCTTAATCACTTCGAGGGGATCGACCCTCCTTGATCACTTCGAGGGGATCGGCCTCCTAGGGTTTGTCCACTGAGTGGAATAATATTTCATTGATTTATTCTAAAAGAAAGGGTTACATCATTATTTATAAAGTTCATTTAGAGCCCACCAAGACTTGGACTCTTAATAATAAATAAATATTAAATAAACCTCTACTTGACTCTAACTAAACTGAATAGACTCAATAAACAACTATACTAAATAGACTCAATAAACATTATTTAAAAGCTCAGAAAAAGAATCCTAACAGTTCCTCCCTCTTCAAATCAACCTTGTCCTCAAGGCTGAGCAGCATCAATCTTAAGGAACTTCTCTTTCAACACTTTAGTTATAGACTATATATAACGCATCACAACCTGTTGATCAAGCAAGAATGGTCTCCACTTTTTGATAGTGTAAGCAACTAGTCGGTCTTTTAGTGTAGTAATCATTGTAAGAAACTTATCGTCGTTCTACAGCAGCCGCCCTCCAACAGCAAATGTAGCAAGTACGCTGCCCTGCCTCAACCCTAGCAGCACACGCAACACTAATTCCTCTTCTCAACCTCGGCCTCTTCGAGCGGCCTCCCCATTGCTTAGCATATTCTGCTACAAGCGCAGGTTGCCATCACCGCAGCCTCAACCCTGTTGCTCGGCGATTGCCCCTTAGGTCGTAGCAGCTGCAGCCATATCGACGCAATTGCCTTCCAACCCTGGCGCTCTCACCCTACGCAGTAATAGAAACAAGGCAGCAACTCTTCCTCCAATGCAGCGACCACAGCACTGCCCTCGGCGTCCACCTCCTCGGCAACTTCTCATTAACAGTGTTGATGCCCTTGACTGACACCAAAAACAGAGCACGCAGCAACTACCGCTGCACGCAGCAACAAAAATCAATGGCACCCTCTGCTGCCGCAGCCACCGATTGTAACCACCGCCGTCGCTGCACTCCGGCCAGCGTCCACCGCTACTGCCAGCCACCGCAACCTTCTCCTCAACCGCTCGTGATCCTTCCGACCAACCCCTTCTATGATGCGACAAAAACAGAGCAGCGATCCTCAGCGTTCTCGTTGTAGTTCATCATTTCAAAAAAAAAAAAAAAAAAAAGGGGTAGGGAAGAAAGAAAGAAAGAAGAGAAAGAAGAGAGAGAAGAAGAAGAAGCCTCAGCCACGCGCCCCTGCTTCCCTTGCTTGCGGCCAGCCCACCGCTGGCCGTCGCTGCTCTCCAGCCAGCGACCGACCCTGCCCCGCTTCCGGC
>NW_008991769.1:267242-289922 GCF_000313855.2 Musa acuminata subsp. malaccensis
GGGGGGGGGGGGGGGGGGGGGGTGGGGGTGAGTTAGTTCAGTGGTAAAATCATGTCTTCAAAAACATCACTTCGATAAAATTGATTTCCGACGTAAAACTGTTTCGTAAATATCTTAACTTGAAATACGTTCGTAAATGTATTGAAAGCAATGAGTTATTAAGGAGGTTTGCAGTAAAGATAAATTGCACAAATAAAACGTAAACCAGATTTTAGAGTGGTTCGATCGTCGTGACCTACATCCACTTCACCGATTTCTCTTCTGTTAAGGCCACCAGCATCCACTATCGATTTTCCTTTAACAGATGAAGATCAACCTTCTTCTTACACCCCTCTTCTTCTTTTCACAGGTTTAGGAGTCAACCTTTACAAGCACTTACTCCTCTCTCAAACTTTTCTAACACTTAGGCTAGAGGAGGATTCTCACAAGATTTTTCTATAGCGTTTTTTTCTTTTTAAACTCTCTGTGCTTGTGTTCTTTAACTAGGGATAAGAGAGGTATTTATAGGCTTCAATCTAGACTACCCCTTGGGAGGTTGTGCTAGGCAGTACCATCGCCCAGAATAGCGGTACCACTACCTGGCACCCTACTAGGGGTGGTACAACTACCCAGACTAGCAGTGCCATCGCCTGACACAATCTCGAAGACTATGCCACGACGATGCCACTTCTTGGGACATTGTTTGGGCCTCTCATTGGGTCCAACATAGTTCTTACATGGGCCTAGCTGGCCCCTAATTGGGTTGGCCCAAATCCAAACCCAATTACATACTAACTATGATTCCTAAGACATTTGCTAAGTTAAAAAAGTCCCTATGTCTTAGTTTCTTCCGGCAAGCTTTCGGCGATCTTCCGGCGAACTTCCGACGATCTCTCAGCAATATTCTGGCAGACTCCTGGCAAGCTCCTGGACTTCACGATGATCTTTTTGGTGAGTTCCGATGAGCTTCTCTAGCAAGCTCCGAGACTTCTCGACTGGTTCCGCCAGAACTTCCGATGAACGTTTGTACTTCCGACAAACTCTTGAACTCCCAACGAAATCACGTCCTTGACTCCGGGACTTCATTTTGCTTCATGCCTTGCTATCATAGTTAATCCTGTAAATGTAAAACACACTTCGATCTAGACAATTAATACTAAGCATTAATCATGTTGTCCGGCAAGTCATTGATCCCTCGATGCTTCGTCTGATTCTTCGGCACATCGTGCTCTCTTACAGGCTATTGCCCAATCGGTCAGTTGACTCCGCAACTCCAATATCCTTGGTGTAATATCCGCTCTTCTTGGCTCGATGCCCGAATCCATGGCTCGAAGTCTTTTGTCGATACGTCAACTGATCCTTCGGCTCAACATCCAATCTTCTGACATATTTTCCTCCGGGACAACATGATTCTTCCTACTTTAATTGTCTCATCCTGATCGAAGCATCTTGTGTCACTGAAAATAAAGATTAAATCATAAACACTTACTAATTGGTTTCATAATCAAAATCTGAGATTCAACAATCTCCCCCTTTTTTATGATGATAACCAATTGATGATGGAGTTAACTAAACTCCCAGAGTTTAAACAAACTCTCCCTATCAATATGGCATATTGATAAAACCTTGAATTCAAACTAAATTCAAGTCATTGTAAATTTCATCATGAATATTTGCAATACGTTATCATGCATAACATGATCATACTTCTCCCCCTTTGTCATCAACAAAAAGGAGAGGTTCCAACTATCAAGTGTTTAGACATACAAGTTCAAATCATTGTATAATAAATCTCAAGTTTTATCATCATTGCAAGTTAGCAAAAATTAAAGATGTGTAAGTTTAGCATATTTGCTTTTCTTGAGATAGCAATTGTTTGCTTATCTTTAGGTTACAAGCTAGCAATTTTTACGATATGCAAGTTTTACAACATACAAGCTAGCAAAAATTTCAAAAGTAAATGCAGGATAGCTTTCTTGTGTAAGCTAACGATTCTTGCTTCCTATTGCAATATGTAAGTTGCAAGTTTTGCTTCTTGAGATAGGCAAGATAGCACTTTTACAATTTTTATTTCTTAAGATAGGTAAGCTAGTGATGTTTAAGATAGCAAGCTCTTTCTTCTCTTTCGAGAAGTGTCATTTTTGCTTCCTTTGCAAAGTGCAAGCTAGCAAAATTTTGCTTCATTCTTGAATTGTGCAAGCTAGCATCTTTATCTTTGAGATGTGCATATTAGCAACTCTTTCTCCCCCTTTGTCATTGGCAAAAAGAGGAGAAGAATACAATTTTGTAGTTCTTTTCCTTTTAAATCAATTTTCACATCATGAGAACAATAAATTTGCATTATAAACATAATCTCATGTTTATCATTCAAGCTAGCATATATTTTTTGTTCTCTTTTGCAATGTGTAAGCTAACAATCTCCTTTTTCTTTCACAATAATGATTCAATCATATCATATGATATACAAATCATAAAAATTTCAAATCATGATGGTATCAAGAAGTCAAATTACATTACATCCTACCATGCATGATCATAAGTTCACATTTGTATGCATCAAAATAATATCAAGAGTATTTCATGCATAATTTTATATCATTACATTCATTTCATCTCATCAAGAAAAATTAATTGGGTGATGAATACAAGGAGTTATACAAAGACAAAAAATCATGTCATGAAAGATGAGATCATGCGAATACTAAATGACATGTTTCATTTTGACACATCTCCTCTTAAATAAAATATCAAGAAAAATTATAGGGGTAAAAAAAAGAGATCTTGATTAAGAAAAAAATCTCAAGTAATTCGAAGAATTTAAGATTATGATTTGAATAAAACTCATTCAAATTCAAATCGTTAAATCAAAATCATTTTCAAGAGATTCACAAAAAGAAAAACATAGATAGATTCATTAATCTCTCCATTCATTATGAATCATAAAAATTATAATTAAAAAAATGATTTATGTGGATAAATCTCAATAAGAAGATACAAGAACCCATAATAGGAGATCTTGTTTTATAAATGATTTTAAGTTATAAATTATGAGAAATCAAGATTATGATTTTGATAAAACCCATTAAATTTAAATCATTTTCATAATCCACGAGATTCATAAAAGCATAATATACATGTTTTCATTAGTCTCCTTTTTGGAAAAATTGATAAAGTCGGAAAAATAATTTTTTGAAGGAGAAACCTTTCCTCTTTTTAGTTATTTCAATTCATGTGATTTATTTCATTCAAGCATGTTTTTTTTATTTATGCCAAATAAAAATATGCATCAACATTTAGGATCGAAAAATAAATTTCGTCATAAAAACCATACATCTTGCTTATAACTGAAAAAGCCACTTTTATTACCGTGAAAATCAATAATCCATAAATCACAAAAATCATCATGCATCATTTTGAAAGATAAATTTATTAGGTATAATATCATCAAACATGATTTCATAAAGCATTTTTAATCAAAATTATTTTGTTTATCATAAACATGCAATTTTCATGATTATTTTTAAAATTACTAGAATGATAAGCATGATTCCTAATTTTTACATTTTCATTATTAAGCATGTAATTTTTAAGAAAATTAATTTTAAACTAAATAAAAAAAATGCATCATGAAAAGCATCATGTAATTTCAAAATAAATTAGGGGGATTTTGATTACCTTATCGTCGAAAGTCATTAAGGCGTAGTTTGCCACCTCGCCTTTGTTGATTTTCTCCTTGTCTTCGGAGGAGCTCAATTTATCCTAATTTGTATTCTTCTTCTTGCGTTCTTTTTGTTCTTTAATTTTTATTTCATTAAATTTTTAAATTTCTTAGTGAGTTCAAGTTTACTAATACTTGAGCTTATACTTAAGTGGTCTTCAATTGTTCTAAGTTTCAAATCCTTCCTATTCTTTGGAAGGTGGTTTTATTCATCATGTTCATTATGACATTGTACCCCATTTCATATGTCATCAATGAACCGATAAGTTCTTTAAGTGAAAAAATATTTAAATATTTTGTTTCTTGTATTGCCGTTACTTTCGATTCCCAAGTTTTAGAAAATTATCTTAAGATCTTGTTAATGAGTTCAAAATCTGAAAAACTTTTACTAAGTGATTTTAAACCATTGACGATATCCGTAAAACGAGTGTACTTGTCAACAATAGTTTCGCTTAGCTTCATTCGAAAAAATTTAAAATCATGCATTAAAAAGTTAATTTTCGAATATTTAACTTTGCTAGTGCCTTCATGTGTGATTTTGAGAGTATGCCAAATTTCAAAAGTCAGTTAGAACATAGAAATTCGATTAAACTCGTTTTTGTCTAAGGCACAAAATAAGGCATTCATAGCCTTTGCATTTAAAGAAAATGTCTTCTTCTCCATATCATTATAATGGTTCATTGGAAGAGAAGACATTTGAAAACCAAATTTGACTATGTGCCATAAATCGAGATTTAATGAAAGCAAGAAAACTCTCATTCGAGTTTTCCAATAAGTGTAGTCCATCCCATTGAAAAAGGAAGGACGAATGAGAGAGTGACCCTCTTAGAAGCCGAAAAGAGTCATTTCTTTTTGGGTGTTAAACTAAATGAGAAAATGAGTCTCTGATACCAATTGTTAGGATCAGGGTCAGCACTAAAAGGGGGGGTGAATTAGTACAGCGGTAAAATCACGTCTTCAAAACCTTCATTTTGATAAATCCAATTTTCGACATAAAATCATTTCGTAAATATCTTAACTTGAAATATGTTCGTAAATGTATTAAAATTAGTTAGCTATTAAGGAGGTTTGTAGTAAAGATAAATTTCATAAATAAAATGTAAACCAGATTTTAGAGTGGTTCGGTCGTCATGCCCCACTTCGCCGATTCCTCTTCTGTCGAGGCCACCGGCATCCACTATCGATCTTCCTTTAATGGGTGAAGATCAACCTTCTTCTGACACCCCTCTTCTCCTTTTCACAGGTTTAGGAGTCAACCTTTACAAACACTTACTCCTCTCTCAAACTTTTCTAACACTTAGACTAGAGGAGGATTCTCACAAGAGATTTCTATAGCGTTTTCCCCTTTTTAAACTCTTTGTGCTTGTGTTCTTTGACTAGGGATGAGAGGGGTATTTATAAGCTTCAAGTTGATTCAAACTTGGAGCCTAAAAATATCTCATCTCGGGTTTCCAAGGCATGGGCGATACCATCGCTAGTGTCAGTTTGACACTGACACTACACTAGGTGGTACCATAGCCTAATCTGACAGTACTACCACCTGGGAGGCTGTGTTGGGCAGTACCACTGCCCAGACTAGTAGTACCACCGCTTGGCACCTTGCTAGGGGCGGTACAATCACCCCGACTGGCGGTACCACCGCTTGAAATAATCTCAAAGACTATGCCACGACGATATCACTTCTTGGGACAATGTTTGGGCCTCTCATTGGGCCCAACATAGTCCTTACATGGGCCTAGCTGGCTCTTAATTAGGTTAGCTCAAATCCAAACCTAATTATGTGCTAACTATGAGTCCTAAGATATTTTCTAAGTTAAATAACTCCCTATGTCTTGGTTTCTTCCAACGAGCTTCCGACGAACTTTTAGCAATCTGTCGGCAATATTCTGGTAGACTCTCAGCAAGCTCCTGGACTTCACGATGATCTTCTTAGCGAGTTCTGAAGAGCTTCTCTAGTAAGCTCTGAGACTTCTCAACTGGTTCCGCTAGAACTTCCGACGAACGTTTGGACTTCCGACAAACTCTCGAACTCCTAACGAAATCGCATCTTTAACTCCGGGACTTCATTTTGCTTCATGCCTTGCTATCATAGTTAATTCTGCACATGTAAAGTACACTTCGATCTAGACAATTAATACTAAGCATTAATCATGTTGTCTGGCATGTCATTGATTCCTTAACGCTTCGTCCGATTCTTCGACGCATCATGCTCTTTTACGGCCTATTGCCCAAACGGCCAGTTGACTCCACAACTCCAATATCCTTGGTGCAATATCCGCTCTTCTTGGCATGATGCCCAAATCCATGGCTCGAAGCCTTCTGTCGATATGTCGACTGATCCTCTAACTCCACATCCAATCTTCTAATATGTTTTCCTCCAACACAACATAATTCTTCTTGCTTTAATTGTCTCAACCTAATCAAAGCATCCTACGTCACTCAAAATACAGATTAAATCATAAACACTTATCAATTGGTTTCATCATCAAAATCCAAGATTTAACATATTTATCAATTTTCAATTGGTCGAACTTTATCTTTATCATATCATTGATAACTTTAATAGTCGTAATGTATAAAGTATAATAAATTGAAACTTTATTTCTGATCGAAAAATATCTATACAAATATAGAATATACAACATATAACAAAATCTAATAAACTCTCACTAAACTGAAGTTTTCTCAAAATCTAATATACCCATATGAGCAGTATACTCATGAAAGACCTTGAGTGGTACCTTTTGTGAGAGAATCTACCAACATAAAATTTGTTCCTAATTGTTCTATGAAAATTTGTCTACTTCATACCCTTTCTTTTACAACTAGGAATTTGATGTTAGTATGCTTTGACTTAGTTGAGCTCATATTGTGTTAGAGTATAAAACAATTGATTTATTATCATAGTATATCTTTAGTGGTCTTTCAATCCATTGTACTATTTATAGCCCTATGATAAAATTCCTTAGCTATATTCCATGATTTGACATCTCAAAACATGTTATAAATTCTGCTGCCATGGTGGAAGAAATAATAAGATTACTTGGAATTACACAAAGAAATTACCCTACCAGCCAACATATAAATGTAGCCCAAAGTGAATTATCTACTATCTTGGCATCTAGCAAAATCAGAGTTAGAATACCCAATGATCTCCAAATGGTTTGATCTCATATATATGAGCATATGATCTTTTGTCCTCTTTAAATATCTTATGACTCTTTTAGCTATCTTCCAATGATCCATTCTAGGATTGCTTAGGTATCTACCTAACACTCCAACAATGTATGCTATATTCGAATGTATACAAACCTATGCATACATCAGACTCCCTACAGCAGATACATATGAAATCTTCTGCATTTCTTGAGTTTCTAGATTTCCTTTAGGGCACTGATTGAGACGGAACTTATCTCCCTTTGCGATAAGGGTGTCTCTTGATTTGCAATCCTATATGTCAAACCTTTTTAGTACTTTATCGATATAGCTCCTTTATGATAATCCTAGAATACCTTGAGATCTATCTTAGTGTATTTGGATTCCTGATATAAAAGAGGTGTCACCAAGATTTTTCATCTCAAAATTTCTGAATAGAAATCTCTTAGTTTCGTGTAATATGCCTATATAATTTATGGCAAGCAAAATGTCATCCAAATACAATTTCAGGAAAATAAATTTGCTCCCACTAAACTTATGATACACGCAATAATCAATAGCATTCATCTTAAAACTAATTGAGATAATTACTTAATAAAATTTGTGATACCACTGATGGGATGCTTGTTTTAGCCCATAAATAGATTTTATCAATTTATATACCATTTTCTTTAGATATTGTGATACAAAGTATTCTAGTTATACCATATAAATTATTTTATCAATATTTCTATTGAGAAATGCTATTTTGACATCTGATGAAGCTCCAAATCAAAATGTGTGGCTAGAGACAATTATCCTAAAAGAGTCATTCGTTGAAACCAGAGAGAAAATCTCTTTAAAGTTAATCCCTTCCTTTTAAGTATAGCTCTTTGATACAAGATATATTTTATACCTCTCCACATTCATTAGAATCCCTTTTGATTTTAAAAATTCATTTACAACCAATGGCTTTCACACCTTCTAGTAATGGGACTATTGAATCTCAAATTTTGATGATAAAACTAATTAATAGATTTTATGATCTAATCTACACTTTGAGTGATACAGGACTAGCTTCGATCATGAAGATATAATTAAAGAAGGAAGAATCAATATTGGGCCGAAGTAGAACATGTCAGAAGATTGGACGTCGAGCCGGAGGATCGGTTGACGTGTCAACATAAGGCTTCATGCCATGAGTTCAGGCATTGGGCCTAGAAGATTGGAGTTATGGAGGTCAACATGCCGACTAGGTAAAAAGCCACAAAAGAGGATGATGCGCTGAAGGATTGGACGAAGCACCGATGAACTAATGATATATCGGACAACATGTGATTAATGCTTTGTAATAATTATCTAGATCAAAGTAGTCTTAAGTTGTAATTGGATTAGAAGTAGGCCAACTTAATGAGGGGCCAATTGGGCCTATGTTAAGGCTATTTTGGGCCAAGAGAAATGATCATTCAGTGATCCAAAAGTTGGGTCAAGCGGTGTCACCGCTAAAGGCTTAGTCTCTAAGACTATGTCAAGTAGTAGTACTACTAGACTAGGTAGTGGTACTGCCAATTTGGGTAGTGGTACTGCCCAAACATAGTCTCCCAAACTATGTAAGGCGGTGGTACCACCTAGTGTCTGTGCTGTAGGTGGTAGTACCGCCCAACACAAGTAGTAGTACTGCCAGGACCCAAGAATCCTAGGATGAGACCTTTTTTACTTAATTTTTGAAGTTATTTAGGGTCTATAAATACCCTAACTATTCCTACTTGGAGGAGCACAACTTAGAGCAGAAAGGAGTTGTTATTCTGGGTTATAAAATTACTAAGTTTCCTCCTCCCTTTTGTTAGGATCAAGAGCACTAAGAGGGGGGGGGGGTTGAATTAGTGCAGCGGAAAACTTTCGACGATTAAAACTGCGTTCGTATGATAAAAGCGATTTTGGTATGAAAGTCGATTCGTAAATCACTTTAACTTGTGATCAAGCAAGATGTAGTTAAAGCAAAGATATAAAGGCAGTTTGCAGTTATGATGGAAATCAGAATGTAAGCGCAAACTGAAATATGATGTTCGTACGATAAAATTATTTCCGACGTAAAACCATTTTTAGAAACTTAACTTGAAAGCGAGTTCGTAAATGAGTGCAGCAAAAGTAATAAGGAAGTAAAGCACATATGGAGGTTTGCAGTAAGGTAAGCAGCAAGAATAAATGCAAACCAGAGAAGACAAGAGTTTATAGTGGTTCGGTCAACCATGACCTACATCCACTCCTCTGATTCCTCTTCCGTCGAGGCCATAGACATCCACTAACGATCTTCCTTTGCTAGGCGAAGATTAATCTCCTTCTTACACCCCTCTTCTCCTTTTACCGGGTTTAGGAGACAACCCTTACAAGTACTCACTCTCCTCTCTTAAATAGAATTCTAACACTTAAGCTAGAGGAGGGAAATTCTAGAGATTGCAGTAGTGTTTTCTCTCTTTTAATCTCTCTGTGCTTGTGTATTTTACCCAGGGATAGGAGGGGTATTTATAGGCTCCAAACTGGTTTGAATTTGGAGCTCAAAAATGTTATCTCCCGGATTTCCGGGGTCCTAGTGGTACTACCTCCTGATTGGGGCGGTACAACCGCTTGGCAGCTCGGAGACTGAGCCTCTAGGCGGTGCCACCGCCTGACAAGGGCAGTTGCACCACCCAGTCTCGCTCGAAGACTGAGCCCAAGCGATGCCATCGCCTGACAGGGGCAGTTGCATCGCCTAGTCTCGCTCGGAGACTGAGCCCAAGCGGTGCCACCGCCTGACTAGGGCGGTTGCACCGCCCAGCTTTCTTAGGAGACCATCTCCTAGGTGGTGCCACCGCTGACCCTGGCGGTGCCACCGCCTAGCAAGAATTCTGATCCGAATGGGTTGATCCATTCTGCCCAATTTGGGTCTATCAAGGGTCCAATTGCCCCCAAATTAAGTTAATGAGATCACCTCCCATTCTTAACTTAATCTACATGCTAACTATGATATTTCTTAAGACATTTACTACAACTTGCTCCTGTGCGTCAATCGCTTCTTCCGGCGAGCTTCCGGTGAACTTCCGACAAACATCCGATGAACCTTCGGCGATGGTCCGACGGACTTTCGGCAAACTCTTGGACTTACGATGATCCACTTGGCGAGTTCCGACAAGCTTCTTTGGCAAGCTCCTGGACTTCTCGGATTTGTTCCCGCAGAACCTCCGACGACCATCCGGACTTCCGTCGAACTCTCGAACTCCCAATGTGATCATAGTCTTGACTCCAGCGCAACTCCTGCTGCATGTCTTTCTTCCATCGTAGTTAATCCTACACACTTAAAACAAAACTTCGATCGAGACAATTAATCCTAAGCAATTAACCAAGTTGTCCGGCATATCATTGGTCCCTCGATGCTTCGTCCGATTATTCGGTGCATCGTCCTCTCTTGCGGCCTATTGCCCAATCGGCCAATTGACTCCGCAACTCCGATATCCTTGGCACAATACTCACTCTTCTTGGCCCGATGCCCCAGTCCACAACCCGAAGCCTTCTGTCGATACGTCGACCGATCCACCAGTCTGACGTCCAATCTTCTGACATGTTCCTTCGGCACAATATGATTTTTCCTGCTTTAATTGTCTCATCCTGATCGAAGTATCCTACGTCACTCAAAACGCAGATAAAATCATAAACATATATCAAGTGGTTTCATCATCAAAATACGAGATTCAACACCTTTCTAGTTTTAAGATCATTCAAGAGAGGTGTGAGGCTTGTAAGGGTTGTCTCCTAAACCTGTGAAAATGAGAAAGAGTTGTAAGAGAGTAGTTAGTATTAGCTCGTTGAAGGAAGACCGATAGTGGAAGTCAATAGCCTCGGGTAAAGAGGAATCGGGAGTAGATATAGGTCACAATGACCTAACCACTACAAATCTAGTTTGTATTTACTTTAAACTTTTTATTTTTATTGTAAACTAATATCTTACTTCCACTAAGCTTACGAACATGTTTTCAAGTTAACATCTTTTCAATATCATTTTTCATCATTCGAAGTTTCAGACCGATGTTTCCACTATGCTTAGTGCTGACTTGGTCCTAACAACGATAAGTTCCCAAACTTTATTATCTTGCATGGACTTATACTCCTGATTCATTGCTTTAATCCATTTATTCGAATTGGAATCCTCCATGGCTTGACGAAAGTTGATTGGATCATCTTCCGTTATAGTACTATTGAATCTCGATTTTGATGATGAAATCAATTGATGTGTTTGTCATTTAATCTGCATTTTAAGTGATGCAGGAAGCTTCAATCAGGAAAATATAATTAAAACAAGAAGAATCATGTTGGGTCAGAGCGGAACATGCTAGAAGATTGAACGTCGAGTAGGAGAATCGGTTAATGTATCAACATAAGGCTTCGGGCCACAAGTGAAGGCTTCAGGCTAAAAAAAGTGGAAATTACGTCAAGAAAATCGGAGTTGTGGAGGCCAATTAGTCGATTGAGCAATAGGTCGAAAGAGAGGATGATGCACCAAAGAATCGAACGAAGCATCAATAAACCAATGACATGCCGGACAACATTTGATTCAAGCTTTGTAATAATTGTCTAGATCGAAGTAGGTTTCATGTATAATTAGGTTGGAATTAGGCCAACTCAATTATGGACTAGTTGGGCCCAAGTTTGGGCTGTGTTGGGTCAAATGAAAGGCTCAAACAGTGACCCAACATGTGAAACCGTCGGTGGCATAATCTCCGAGACTATGTCTAGCAATGGTACCGCTCAAACATAGTCTCCGAAACCATGATATCATCAGACTAGGTGATGGTACCGTCCAGTAACAAAATATCAAGTGATAATACTGTCGGATAGAGATACCATCCGGTATCAATGCTGCATGCGATACCTAATTAACTATAATTAATTCATGTTAAAACTGGCTTTGATTTATCTCTCAAGAAGTCAATTTCGTTAAGTCGAAAAGATCGTATTGATGTGATGACTTCATCAAGACAGTGACTACAAGTTAAAAGAGGAAAGAGATTACCATATACAGAAGACACAATACCATGGAATCACCATCGGGTTATTTACCAACTATAAACACAGAAAAGATGTCTCGCAGGAGACCAGCAAAAACAAAGTCCTAACACTTTATTCGCCTCCTAAGAATTCTTTTAATGAAATTTGTTTTTATTATTGATAAAATAATAAAAAATCAATTACATGAGAATGATTATAAGCATTGTATAGTGAATATTAGAACTCAAGAATTGCCACTTGGATACTATTTTAAAAAATATGATTTGTTAATCATAAATCATAAAAATTTTAATTATTAAGAAAGAGCCCAAAATTGGCTGATTACTGGCCTAATTTTCAGTACTGACTCACGATGTAATAGTTTGTCGAGGATATCAAATTAAATTTGAGAAAAAATTTATCATATAGAATGAAAATCAACATCTAAAACTTTACATTTGGATAATGTTATATTTGATCTACTGTCCATTACCAATTATGAAGATACGAATGATATGTCATAAAATAGAGTTATAATAGTTTATTCATCGTCCAATAATTGAGATAAAAAATTTTACTTCCATTGTTACAAAAATAATAAAGAAGTATTATTTTTTATCATGGACCATTTCAGATGAATACAAGTATAACCTGGTGAAGATTTCAACTCAGGTGTTTTCACTCTAATTTCATCTTAAAGATATAATTGTGACACCACTAATCTCAAAAAGCTTAAAAGTTGTAGGGAGATGACCCAATATATATACTTTAACATCTATTCTTATCAGCAAATGGATTAGGCTTGACGTCCGAATAAAACCTAAGTATATGATGTAAGTCAAAATAGATAATAGATATTGTATGAACATTTTTAATTACATGTTAGGATTCAAATTCATGTTGATACTATCATAAAAATATGATTAGATGATAAAGGACCCTAAATACTTAAAGTTAATAAAACTAAGGAATATTTAAATATTCTAGCAACAAGGGATGCTTAAAAAAAAACAGAGAAATTTTTCCAAGAAAATCAGTCATTTCATTTTATTTGTTTTATTAATAAAATTATCCAGTAGCAGAAGTGGATAATCTGATTGTAATTTTAGACTACGAAGATAAATCAAGGAACAGCAGAGATAAAGTACATTCACGACTCGTCCTTTATATTAATCTCTTGGTCGAATAAATGAAGTAAGGTCCTCGTGGTAGTATCGATCCAAACTCGTGCCCATATGGATTTTGTTGCCATCGTCATTGCATTTCCAAGTGTCACTGTTCGAATACGTCCGAAACAAACACACGTGGCCATTTGGATTTGGTCCCCGCCACGGCAATCCTACAATCACGATGATGTTATTAAATATCAATTTTTGATGTTAAAGTCAATTATAATTTAATTATTTAATCTATATATTAAGATAAGTATGTCAGATTAATTACGTGCAGTAAGATATGCAATAGGTGTTGTGCCAGAGTCAAGACCAAGATCACGTTAGGGTTTCAAGAATTCGACAGAAGTCTAGACGATCATTGGAGGTTCTGGGAGAACAAATCCAAGAAGTCCAGGAGCTTGCCAAAGAAGCTCGTCAGAACTCGCCAAGAGGATCGTCGTAAGTCCAGGAGTTTGTCGGGAGTCTGCCGGAGCATCATCAAAGGTTCGTCAGATGTTCGTCGGAAGTTCGCCAGAAGCTCATTGGAAGAAGCGATTGATGTACCGGAGCACGATTTGCAGTATTAATGTCTTAAATGTTGTAGTTAGCATGAAGATTAAGTTAAGAATGGGAGGTGATCCCATTAACTTAATTTGGGATCAATTGGGCCCTTGAAAGACCCAAATTGAGCCGAATGGATCAGCCCATTCGGACCCAGAATTCCTGGCTGACGATGGCACCGCCCAAGTGCTCAGTCTCCCAGGAATTCTAGGCAGTTGTACCGCCTCTGTCAGGCGATGGTACTACTTGAGCTCAGTCTCTGAGCAATGTCAAGCGGTTGTACCGCCCCTATCAAGTAGTGGTATCACCTGAGCTTGGTCTCTGAGCGATATCAGGCAGTAGTACCGCCAGGACCTTGGAAATCTGAGAAATGATACTTTTGAGCTCCAAATTCAAATTGATTGGGGCCTATATAAACCCCACCCTTTCTTGCATGAAAGGGCACCGAAAGCTTGTATTTATTCTGAGAATTTGAGAGCTTAAAAGTGTTGTAAAAGGCTAGAAGTTCTTCTCCCTCTTTCCTTCTAAGTTTTAATCATTTAAGAGAGGAGTGAAAATATGTAAGGATTGTCTCCTAAGCCGGTCAAAAGGAATAAAGCTATAAAAGGGTGGTTGGCCTTCGCCTATTGAAGGAAGGCCTCTAGTGGATGTCGGTGACCTCGTTGGAGGAGGAAGCCAAAAGTGGATGTAGGTCAAGATTGACCAAACTACTTTAAATATCAATTTACATTGACATTCTGCTCTTTATCTTAACTGCAAATTACCTCCATTGCTTTATGTCAACTATACTTCCATTTACTCTTAAGTTGAAGAACTTTACGAAATGGTTTTCATCGTACGAACATTGTTTTAACCAATGAAAGTTTTCCACTACACTAATTCACCCCCCCCCCCTGTCTTAGTGCTTTTGATCCTAACAATTGGTATTATAGCAGATTCACTTTCAATCGGATTAAAACCCAAGAGAGATGGCATATGCCGGAAACCAAGAGGGTCACTCTATTACACGTCCACCCATGTTCAATGGGACGGACTACATCTATTGGAAGACCCGAATGAGGATCTTCCTTATTTCCATGGATTTTGAACTTTGGAATATTATTGAAAATGGATTTTTAAAGTCTTCTCTTCCAATGATCAATTGGAATGAATCGAAGAAGAAGACTTTCGCTCTTAATGCAAAGGCTATGAATGTCTTATTTTGTACGCTTGATAAAAACGAGTTCAATCGTGTTTTGATTTGTGAAATTATATTTGATATTTGGCATACACTCGAAGTGCCTCACGAAGGAACGAGTAGAGTGAAAGAGCCAAAAATCAATCTTTTAGTATATTCTTATGAACTTTTTCGAATAAAATCGAGCAAGACCATAGGCGACATACATGTACACCTGTTTTACGGATGTCGTCAATGATCTAAAATGACTCGATAAAAGTTTTTCGAATTTCGAGCTCGTTAATAAAATTCTAAGATACCTTCCAAAGAGTTGGGACCCTAAAGTCACGGCCATTCAAGAGGCCAAAGATTTAAACAACTTCCCTCTTGAAGAATTAATCAAGTCATTAATGACCTACGAAATGACTTGTAAAGCTCATGAAGAGCATGAAGGCATCCTTCCAAAGAATAGGAAGGATATGACACTTAGAACTCTAAAAGACCACTTGAGAGAAAACTCAAGTGATGAGGACTTTGACGATGACTTGGCACTTCTAACAAGGAAATTTAAAAAATTCATTAAAAGAAATAAATTTTAAAATAACACTAAAAATAAATTTGAACCTAGAAAGGACTAAGTTATTTGCTACTAATGTAAGAAGCTGGGACACTATAAAAGTGATTGTCCCCAAACTAAGAAGAGAACACCAAAGAAGAAGGCGCTCAAAGCAACGTAGGATGACTCAAGTGCGTCCGAAGAAGAGGAGTCCAACACCGAGCAAGTTGCTCATTATGCACTCATGGCCATTAGAGAGGAGGTAACAAATTTAATTAATGCAGATTTATCATTTGATGAATTGTTAAATGATTTCCATGATTTATTTGATAATGTAAAATAATTAGTAAAAAATATAAATTGTTAAAAAAGGAGCATGATATTATTATTAGTAATTTCGATAAATTAAAAATTGAACATAATGATAGTTTAGTTCCATGTATGAAATGCCATGACTTAGAAAAACTTCAAAAGGAGAACTTGCTACTCAAGGATATCTTGAAGAAATTCGAGATTGGTAGCAAGTACTTGAATATGATCCTTACAATAACGGTTACATTCATAAAAGAAGTGGAATTAGATTTTCGAGAAGTCCTCACCAAAATCCAACCACCTTCATTAAAGGCCCTATTTTAGCACTAAAACAAATGCAACTTTTGTTGCAAATATAGATATAGAGCTTATCATTGTCCATTCAAGAAAGTTAATCCAAATAAATTAGTTTGGGTTGTAAAAGGAATCATAAAGAATTCCATGCAATATGATAAATAATTTAGATCAGTTTTTGAGGCACCAAAGGTTAAATGGATATCTAAAGTTCATCCTTTCTTGTAGAAACATATATCATCATAAGCTAGGAGCAAGAGATGATATCTTGCTTTTTGGTTACTCAATATTCATGACCTAAGATCTAAAAAGACTCGTAATGCTCTCTAGCTAAAATGACAAAAAGAGGATTAGTAGAATTAAAACTACCAATTACAGAGTGATACTGATACAATCCTATTTGATCCCTTAGATTTTGAAACTCATAAATTCCCTTTCACATGTCCATTGGATTTCGGAATTCATCGGATACATTCCTTCTTCAATTTTTTTTCGGATCCAACTATATCTTATAAGATCATGAACTTACGTCTTACAAGCCAAGTTTGCATATAATATAAATCATAAACTAGCGAGGCTTACAAGCTTGCATGATAAGTCATGAACATATTGAAAACTCTATACGACGTTTGAAGTAGAGTATGCACTTCATAAGATCTATCGTGAACGTACAAAATTTCTATCTTGTGATAGAAACTTTTACATAATTATGTAATTAAGGTTGATTGCTCCATAAATAAAAACTCTCTTCAAATTGAAAACACCCACATTAGCCCACATAGCTTTAAAATCAATGCTCACCGCCTGTAGGCAGTGGCACCGCCGACTGTCATAGGTGGCAGGCGGTTGAACCACCCGCAATCTACATCTTTTAAACATAAGCTAGGGCCGGTGGTAGAACCGACCCCAACTCATTCTCTTCTCCTCCTAGCAGCTCTAAACTCTCCTCCAACTCCATTCCTCCTTTTTAGCTGCCCAAAAACTACCCATTTCCTACAAGATCAATAATCAATCCTTCATCCTCTTAAAGATCTCAACTAAGGTATTCTCTAAGAGGTTTTTGATTTTTGTTTTGTATCATCTACTCTTGCTCATTATTATCTTCCTAAATAGTAGTAGTTATGGGCTCTAGAAGATCCTTTAGAGATAAAGGGAAGAGGAGATTAGAAGAAAACTTTGATTCCACACTTTTTGATTCAAAACTACATGCCCAAAAGTTTGCTTTAATAGAATTTAGAAATGTTCATAAGGGAAAGTATGTTGATCTAAATAAACTAAGTGATTTAGAGACAATTCAATGGTTTGCAAATCTAGATCTTCTCCCAATCCTACAAATAAGTGAACCTATCTACCCTAGACTTGTTATGTTGTTTTATAACAATCTACATGTAGATGAAGAAGAAATGGTGTCTACCTATCTTTAGGACATCATATATCCATTACAAATAGATCCATTGTGACATCATTGGCATCCTTGTAAAAGATAGAGGTTATTATTTTAAATGACTATGGGATGATGAAATAGTTGGGACCACTTATGTTGATGCCTCGGGAATAATTTTCGGTAATCCCAACTTAATGATACTTCCTAAAGGCTGTGAATATCTATTACCACTAAATATCAAAGTACTTCATCACATCCTAATTAGTATCGTTCTCCCTAAACAATACCATCATGATGAAGTAAGTCAAATGGGACTAGGAACTATGTACTAGATCACGAAAGAATATAACAACTGTTTTGGTTACCTTATCCAACAAAACATGATAGAAATATTAAAAAATGACATGATGCTTCTATATGGTGGCATAATCATTAGAATACTTAATGCCTACGATATTACAATACCACTCGACGAAGAGGTAGATAGATTTAGCATCATAAATAAAAATCTAATTTATCGAATGAGATGTATATTTAGAAATGGTATGTGGGTTAGAATGCCTAGAAGAACCTATCCCCCTCAACTTGAACCAGAACCAGAAACACCAATCTTTAGGGGTAATCAATCTCCTCCAACTGGTCCCTTTGAGGAATCACATCCATTTGAGCAAGCTCCTTCATCATATATCGAAGACATAAGGATTCGGATGGATCGCTTTGAACAAAAACAAGATCGGCTTGAACATCGCCAAGATCAAATCCTATTTGAGCTGCAGCAAATTCATCGACAATTTGACTCTTTATTTAGACATTTTAATTTTCCATCATCAGAATGAGCATATGTATGTACAATTTCTTCTTGTCTTGTTGTAAAAACTATGTTGTTGTAAACTCTTTATGCTACTCACCTTGATCATAATGCCACTTGCCTTGATGATTGCAAATCCTTGATATATTTTACAATTGATATCTATGACTTAATGTATTATTTGGTGAGCATTTACAAAGTTAGAAATATTAATGATGATTGAACCTCGTCTTCGGATTTTCTTTGAACCTCTTTTTATGCTACTCATTCTTGGATTTTCTTTGATCACTTAAATTCCATGCTAAAAATTTTATATGAATTTGACATGATTGAATCCTACAATAACACATTTACTTTAAAAATTAAAAATTTTGTGTCTTAGTAGCATGTTATACTCTTATTTGAGAAGGTTTATACATCGGGTTCTTAATCTTTGAGTACTACAAAACACTAATAATTTTGCTTCATAAATATGATTGAAAAAAACTATGTCCGAATGCATGAATTTATGATCAATTACTTGATGCTATGATATGAATCTTACATGATTACATGCCTTAATAACATGTTGAAAATTATGTGTTTTGGATAAAAAAATTTCCATGATGATGAGCATGTTTTACCTTCATGATTGCATTTGCAAAACTATGGTAAAACTTTGTCTGAATGCATGAACTTATTAAATTTATTTTTCGGACTTTCTTGATTCTATGATCAATCACTTAATGCTATGATACGAATTTTACATGATTACATGCCTTAATAACATGTTGAAAATTATGTGTTTTGGATACAAAAATTTTCATGATGATGAGCATATTTTACCTTCATGATTGTGGTTGAAAAGCTATGGCAAAACCTTGTCCGAATGCATGAATGTGTTAAATTTTATTTTTAAACCTTTTTTATCCTAATAATATATAATTTAGAATTTCTCTTCCGAACTTAATGTAGCTTTCATAAGCCTATGTCATATTAAGTTTATTTCATATCAATGATTTTTGACATATGGAATCAATCAACAAATGCATCTATGATGGATTTACCTTGTGAAAAATATTTTTTCGAGAAATAGATTTGATGAAATAATTCATTCTTATGAATTCCTTCTTAATGAAGGAAGATTTTTTAAAAATTGAAGTCTGATTTAATCTCTTATCATTTTTAACTTCATTCAAGTTAGTTCACAAGGGCTTTCCTCCTTCATGCAAAACATTAATGACAAATAAAAAAGGAAGAAGTAATGAAAGCTATCTCCATGTCATATTTGCTTAAAAATTTTGTATAAATGATATTTTATCACTTGTTATTGAAAAATGACATGAATGTTTTTATAACATGAATCATTACCTCACTTATGCTTAAAATATGCTTGAATCATTTTCCTTTTTGTTGATGACAAAGGGGGAGAAATATATGGTAAATTGATGATAGAATTACTATAATTGCTATAATTACCATATTTACATTATGTTAAGATATCAAAAGCTTGCATCATAATTTTACAAATTAATATCTTGCCATGTGATGGATTGTCATATTTGCACTATGTTAAGATATCAAAAAGCTTACATTGTAATTTTATGATATTGATATCTTAAAATATGTGGTAAATTGATGATAAAATTATTATATACATAAAATGTTTGTATTAATAAAAAGATATCTAGAGCTTATATTGTAATTTTACAATGTTGATATCTTGCCATGTGATGAAATGCTATGATTGTTATACACTTGAAATGTTTGCATTATGTTAAGATATCAAGAGCTTACATCATAATTTTACATGTTGATATCTTACCATATGATGAATTGCTACGATTGCTATCTTTCATATTTGAAATATAAGATTTGAAAATGAATGTCAAGCCTTGACATCATTTTCAAAGAGATACATCATGATAGGAATCATGATGGGAGTATTGATAAGGTTAAATGAACTTAACTTATCAATATATCTCTTGAATTCAAAAGCTTTGAATTAAAGAATGACTTATCTCAAGTATGGCATATAGATAGCGGGAGTTAAGGTTAACTCCGTCATTAATTGATTATCATCATAAAAAATGGGGAGATTGTTGAATCTCGGATTTTGATAATGAAATCAATTATATTTGGTTATCTAATTCATATGTTGAGATAAGTGTGTAGGATTAACTATGATGGTAGTAAGACATGCAGCAAGTGTTGTGCCGGAGTCAAGGCAAAGATAATGTTGGGAGTTCGAGAGTTCGACAAAAGTCCGGACGGTCGTTGGAGGTTCTGCGGGAACAAATCCGAGAAGTCCCGGAGCTTGCCAAAGAAGCTCGTCGAAACTCGCCAAGTGGATCATTGCAAGTCCAAGAGTTTGCCAAAAAAGCATCATCGAGGGTTTGTCAGATGTTCGCCGGAAGAAGCGATTGACACACCAGAGCACGATTTATAGTATTAATGTCGTAAATATCGTAGTTAGCATGAAGATTAAGTTAGGAATGGGAGGTGATCCTATTAACTTAATCTGAGGCCAATTAGGCCCTTGAAAGACCCAAATTGGGCCGAATGGATCAGCCTATTTGGACCCAGAATTCTTGGTTGGTAGTGGCACCGCCCAAGAGCTCAATCTCCTAGGAATTCTAGGTGGTTGTACTGCCCTTGTCAGGCGGTGGTACCACTTGAGCTTGGTCTCCGAGCGATGTCAAGCGGTTGTATCGCCCCTGTTAGGCAATGGTACCGCTTGAGCTCGATCTCCGAGTGATGTCAGGCGGTAGCACCGCCTAGTTATGGCAGTAATATTACCCAGTTATGGTGGTAGTACCATAGGACCCCGGAAATCCGGGAGATGACACTTTTGAGCTCCAAATTCAAACTGATCAGGGCTTATATAAAACCCACGCTTTCTTGCATGAAAGGGCACCGAAAGCTTGCATTTATTCTGAGAATTTGATAGCTTAAAAATGTTGTAAAAGGCTAGTAGTTCTTCTCCCTCTTTTCTTTTAAGTTTTGATTATTCAAGAGAGGAGTGGAAATATGTAAGGGTTATCTCTTAAGCTTGTCAAAAGGAGTAAAGCTATAAAAGGGTGGTTGGCCTTCGCCTATTGAAGAAAGATCTCTAGTGGACGTCGGTAACCTCATTGGAAGAGGAAACCAAAAGTGGATGTAGGTCAAGATTGACCGAACCACTTTAAATCTCGATTTGCATTTACATTTTGTTCTTTATTTTAATTGTAAATTGTCTCCATTGCTTTATATCAACTATACTTTCGTTTACTCTTAAGTTGAAGAACTTTCCAAAATGGTTTTCATCGAAAATGATTTCATTGTACGAACATCGTTTTAACCGACGAAAGTTTTCCGCTACACTAATTCACCCCCCCTCTTAGTGCTCTTGATCCTAACAGGTGTTACCGTTCCATCATATCATTTCTTTTTGTCAAAGAGTGACAAGGATAGGATCTGAGCAGCCGAAAAGAAAAGCAAGAGATCAAATGCACCTAATTTAACCATGAGGATTTTATGCTGCATACTTAAGGCAGCTCACTTCATTAGCTTCCTCCCTCTTGACATCATGGTCGATATGAGAAATTTTATGATCCCTTTTCTATTTTTTATTATAATATTTCTCACTTATAATGACCGAAAGAGGAGCACAGCAAATTGAATAAGCATATATTTAACATCAATGAAACGTGTACATAATAGTAGAGTAGGTGAGCATAACACTTTTAAGCCCATATTTAACATCAACGAAACTTGTGCATAATAGTAGAGTAAGTGAACGTACATAATAGTAGAGTAGGTGAGCATAACACTTTAAGCATATATTTAACATCAATGAAACGTGTGCATAATAGTACAGTAGGTGAGCATAACATTTTTAAGCCTATATTTAACATCAATGAAACTTGTGCATAATAGTAGAGTAGGTGAGCATAACATTTTTAAGCCCATATTTAACATCAATGAAACTTGTGCATAATAATAGAGTAGGTGAGCATAACACTTTTAAGCATATATTTAACATCAATGAAACGTGTGCTTAATAGTAGAGTAGGTGAGCGTAACACTTTTAAATATAACATCAATAAAACGTGTACATAATAATAGAGTAGGTGAGCGTTTAAAAAATTTGAAACGGAGTTCACTATGATTTTTTATTTTACTTTTAAACATTTTATATCTCAAATGTAGTAATTGTAACACACATCAGATTAATAATTAATGAATAACAGAACCAAACTTTCACGGTCTCACAGAAAACTGATTCTTTTTTGTGGTTCAGTTTATTTACATATAGGATCCTCCGATCGTTTTCTTGAAGGAAGAATACCTTTTAAAGCATGAGAAGAAGATCAAGGTAGATATTTCCTAATAACCTTGTTAGTCGTGTTGCAATACTGTTCATGTTTTGGTGGAGGTTGTCGAGGGAGAAGACTAATTGCAAAGATGGCCTTTCATTTCTTCCTCTCTCTCTCTCTATATATGGCAGTTGCCTGAGACTAATACCACACCACAAGTTGGAGATTCGGTATACGATGGGGTCGTTCCTTGAAGAGTTTGGAGCGAAGGAGTTATGGCAGGCTCACGCCCGTATATGGAAGCACGCGCTGAGCTATATCAGATCC
>NW_008991769.1:293486-309309 GCF_000313855.2 Musa acuminata subsp. malaccensis
AATAGAAAATGGAAAGGCTTTTGCACTCTTGATGATATCTTTCAACTAAGTTTCTGTGGTTGATGTGGCAGTGGGTGTTACATGACTGGAGCGATGCGGAATGTGTGAGGATTCTGCAGAGATGCAAGGAGGCAATTCCTTCAAAAGAGGAGGGAGGCAAAGTAGTCATCGTTGAGATGGTTCTCAATGTCGATGACTCTCCTCCTGAACTAGCAGAAACGCAGCTTCTCTTTGACTTGTACATGATGGCTAACACTTCGGGCAAGCAAAGGAGTGAGGCCGAGTGGGGTAAACTCTTCAAAAGTGCAGGCTTTTCGGACTATACCTTAAAACCCTTGCTGAACTTACGTTCCGTCATTGAAGTCTACCATTGATTGGATATCAGCGATTGTGAACTATAAATGTTTATGTTTGCGATAGTCTTACTTCAGTACTATCTTCTGTTTCCCAGTTATCTCTTGGTATTATTGTAACTTAAATGTACTACGATCACTGGTATGATGCTTGTATTTCAACTTGTCTCGTTTCGTTCAATTCTTCTGCTTAATCTACAAGTTTCAATAGCAGTTGAATTACTGGCACTAAATTCATTTACTTAATTAAAAAAATCAGATATAAATTTAAAAGATGTAAAAAGATCGAAAAGGATGGATAGCTTGCATTGAGAAAATGGGAACAGAATCAGTCTTTTTAATATTTCTGGAGATCATGTACCAAATAAAGCTTTATATTACATTTTTGGAGATGAGGTTAACCAATGACATTTTAATAGTGTGAACATTAATATGACCCACATGATATTTAAATCTTATATGATATTTAAATATAATTCATAAATTACTTAAATTTTATTGGTCAATTGTAAGGAAATACTTTTTTTAATAGTTATATCCATTTGTATCTATATCTAAAAAGATATAACATTTTAATAATTCTTCAAGTGATTTTTTTTATTAAAACAAACATGTTGACAAAAACATCCTTTCCTCTTGTATAAATTTTGAATCTACGCTATCTACATCAGTAAGGGAAAGAAAATAGGACAAAACATCCTTTCCTTAATAGAGTTCATTAATAGATATAATTATGATTATCAATATAATTTTGATAGAGTTCATTAATAAATAATTTTGATGCTAGTGATTCTCTTAATTATTATCTTAAATTTTTTTTTCTCACCTATAAAAGGACAATACCTCCTATGGACAAAACACTAAAAACTAAGATTATAGAATCATTCTCAATCTCTTTTAGTCCCTATTTCATTACTCATCATGGTCTTGGAAAGGATAAGAAGAGAAAAAAATGTGAGTCTAGTTCTTCTTACAAATCGATATCACTATAGCTTTCAGATCCCATAATAGTGCTTTTGTAGATTAGATTAAAGGCTTTCTAAATGGCAATGAATGACAGGCAATCCTGATCTTAATATATCATTATTTAATTTTAATTTTAGCATTAAAGTTTTCAATATAAGAGTAACATAATTATAATTTTTATGCGTACAATTGGTATTAGAGCCAATTATTTTAAAATCAAATACTTTAGATTATAAAAATATATCAGATCTATTTTATATTTAGATTTGTTTATAAGCATCCTTTATTTGTGAAAGAGTACTATCAATCTAATTGTTTATCATGTTTGCTCTAGTCGTTTGCTTGCATATGATGCAAGTTTCCTCGTGTGGGGGATCTACGAACGATGGAAGGATTGGAGTGTCACACAAAAGGTTGTGCAACACTACCATCGACAGGTTGTTACTAGTAGTATGACTATAGATAGCAGCACGAGATTTGGACATCAATGCTATAGGATTGCCACATGATTGTTGGCCCAAGTCAATAATCGCAGAAGTCCGAGTGATGCAATGATGACCTCTATTGTTTGTTGCATGCAGTGATAGTTGCTTATTTGAAGTAGTCCAAGTGACTTTACGACGGCTTACCTTAGTTGCTAACACTATAGATGTAGTAGCACTAGCAATGGTTGATGTTGATGAGACATTAATGGATGCATTCACAATGGTTATATGATGATCGTAAGGGCCATCAGTCAATTGCAGACACTGCGCCAAATGAGAACAGCTACGCATGGGTATATCCTGATAAAATTATAATTTTGCCCTCCAAAAATCAAATATTTCAAACTTATGACCTCAACTATAAAATCGATCAATTTAACCTACTTTAATTAAATATTTTGATCGGGCTTGATTTTGATTATATTTTATTTATTTGATTGAATTTTGATTTGATCAATCTCGTTTTGATTAAATTTAGAAAAAGTCAAATTTTAACGAATTTTTGACTTTAGTCAATTTTAATTTTGACTAAACTTAGTTCTTCACATGCATATGTTAAAAATTATGAAATAATATCTATTTTTTATGTAAAGGCATGATTTATTAGTATAGTTATTATATAAGTTTTGTTTTATATTGATTAATGCTCATTAATTAATATGATTATTATTTTATTATTATTGAATCATTTCTACATAAATTAGATTAGAGAATATTTAGTGAATATTAGTTATAGCTTATATCCCTAAGTTTTATCTGATTTATAAAATTATAAAACTTGATATTGAAAGCACTATGGAATAAATTAATACAATTAATAATATTGAATCTCAAATTTTAATAATGAAATTATTTAATTAATGCTAGTATATGTGTCTTGCAAGTCAATCACATGAGTGATGGCATATAAGACAAGACAAGCGCTCTTCTTACTTATTATTATTACCATATTTTCTCACTTTATATTGCTTGTTGCATATATGTATATATATATATATATAGTGAGGTCTAGAGTTTTATGCAATAGAAATCGGATCGTGATAAGATCATGATAATGAGACCGATTCGTGTTTAAAAACAAGCTCTAAATAATCACGGTCATATGTTACTCGAGAGGGATATTGAAATAAACGAAAATACTAGTATACTATATACCCGTCTATATAATTGAGGTGGCTGATCTCATAACGTGGAGATACCAAGGATATAGTGTAGGTGCTCATAAACATATATGTATACATATATATATATAAATATATATATGTATACATATATATGTATACATATATATACACATATACACATATATAAATACATATATATATTCATATATACATGTATACATATATATATATACATATATATATATATGTATATATATACATACATATATATATATATATATACATACATATATATATATATATATATATATATATATATATGTATACATATATATATATATATATATATATGTATGTATAAATATATATATAAATATACATATATATATATATATGTATATATATATATATGTATATATATATATATATTTATTTATTTATTTATACATACATATATGTATATGTATATATATATATATATGTATACATATATATGTATACATATATATATTTATATGGTAGCTCATCGAATCTTTGCCTGATACGGGAGTACCAAATTTGCTATAATATGCTAATATGGACTTTACTGATGCTATGATATTTTTTTTAGCCCATAGTGTTGTCTCATAGTTTTCAACTTATCCCACTCAAGCTAACAACTCATAAGCATATTTCCTATAAGGTTGTTTCAAGATGATTTTCTTCATGATTGAGGAATGTACGAAAGGAGTTAGTTACTAGCTATAAAATACTTAATCTTATAATTCCCTATACATGAAGGGTTGTTTTATGTAGTAGTACTTATTTTGGTATTTTAGGGTTAGAGAAGGTTTTAGAAAATTGATAATATTAGCAGAAGCTCTCTTGGAGTTATCTTTTAAACTCTGTATCTCTTGGATGCTTCCTTAAGTTGTGACTAATTTAATTTTTGTTTTGTATCTTTGTTTATTATCTTTAGGGTGGTGAACTTTCTGTATCCCTTTGTGATTTTAAATTTGGTGATGAGCTCTTCTTTTATTTTATTAATGGGTTATCATGAGTTCGTTCCTTTTTTACTATTGTCTTTCTTTCAAAATCCATTCAGCATTATCCCCCCCTAGTATCAGTTTGGTATCAGAGCTAAAGGTTAGAGATCATGGCAAGCCAGAATAGAAAAGATATAGTTGGTGTACATAGCAACCATGAAGATGATGTTGAGTCATTAAGGCTACAGCCATGAAGATTGCTAAGTAGTCTATTAAAAAAAAGTGAAATAATTGAAGAACTTCAAAGTAGAAACAATCAGTATGAAAATGATGTCCAAGAGTTTACTTCTAATGATGATACACCTCATCATCCAAAGAGTCGAGATGATTTCGGGCAAGGCATGGAGTCCAAGATGAGTGGTAGAACAAATACAACTCAAGATTGGATATTCTGGAGTTTGAAGGTCAAATCAATGTTGATGACTTTATCGATTGACTTAATACAGTAGAAAATTTTTTCGATTTTTATGAATCACTAGAACAAAAGAAGATAAAACTTGTGGCACTCAAACTTAGACAGAATGTATCTTTTTGGTGAGAAAATCTAAAAAAGCAAAGAGAACATGAGGGGAAGAGTAAGATCGTATCATTGGAGAAAATGAAAAAGGAGCTGAAGAGAAAATACTTATATAAAAACTATAGGTAAGTTGTCTTTCTCAAAATCCATGATTTTAATCAAAAAGATCTTAGAGTGGAAGAGTACACAGCATAATTCGATAATCTTATGTTAAAAAAAGAGCTTGTGGAACCAGAAAAGCAAACTATTGCAAGATACTTAGGAGGTCTGAAATATGATATTGCTAAAGTGGTTTAACTATAGTCATATTGGCCTTTAAATAATTAGAGCAAGTTAGCTTTAAAAGTTGAAAAGAAATAGAAGTTTGAAAAGAGTTCTCGGTATAGGTCAAAATAAGGTTATAAGGAGGAAGTTCTAAGCCTACTATCCAGAGCAACATGGTATTAAAGGTGCAAGACAAAGGTGAAGGATCTGCTGGTAGCAAATGAACACCTAATTCTTCTACCTCAAGTGGCAAAAAATGCTTCAAATGTCATGGTTTTGGACATATTGCTTCAGATTATCCAAATAGAATGATTGTTACTTTAGTCGAAGATCATAGTGATAGAGGAGAAGATGAAGCCGATGATGAACCAAAATACAATGATGATGAGGATGAGGTTACTTATTCTGATCATAGTTTGTCTATTGTATTGCAACATAGCTTACAAGTGTCCTATGTGGTCGAGGATGAAAGTTGGGTGAGAAAGAACATGTTTTACATTAAATGCACTTCTTACGGTAAGGTGCGCATGGTGATCATTGATTGTGGTAGCTTTAAAAATGTGGTATCTTTGGATATGGTGCAGAAGCTAATGTTGGACACAATCCCTCATCCACATCCTTATAAATTATGTTGGCCTCAAGGAAATAATATTTAGGTAACCAAAAGATGTTTAGTTTTGTTTTCTATTGGCAAGTATTATAAAGATAAAGTATGGTGTGATGTTGCTTCTATGGATGCTTGTCATTTGTTGTTGGGAAAACCTTGATATTATGATAGAAGGGTGTTTATGATGGCTACAAATATACTTATTATTTTAAGATGAATGAAAAGAAGATTATTTTAGCTCCATTATAACCTTCTGAAATTAGCACACCAAAGAAGGAAGTTAGTGCTTTCATGTCCTATGGTGAATACAAAGGTGAATTAAACAAGGGTGGTTAAGTTTTGACTCTAGTAGTAGTAGAGGAGAATGTACAACATAAGGGGACACCAGCAATCATGAAACCAATCCTGGATGAGTTTCAAGATGTTGTACCGGAAGATATTCTAGATGGCCTTCCACCTTTAAGAGACATCTAGCATCATATTGATCTTATTTCAAGGGCTATTCTACCTAACAAGATGGCCTACAGAATGAGTCACCAGGAGCATAAAGAACTTCAAAGGCAAGTGGATTAGTTAGTGAAAAAGTGTTTAATTTGGGAGAGCATGAGTCCTTGTGCAGTTTCAGCCTTGTTAGTGCCTAAGAAGGATGGTTCTTGGAGAATGTGTGTGGATAGCCATACCATCAACAAAATCATAGTGGACCATCATTTTTTCATTCTAAGGTTAGATGATTTACTTGATCAATTATGTTATGCTTCTATTTTCTCTAAAATTGATTTGAGGAGTGGCTATCACCAAATAAAAATAAGGCTTGGAGATGCGTGTAAAATAACATTTAAAACTAGAGAAGGCTTATATGAATGGTTGGTTATGCCATCTGAGCTATCTAATGCTCATAGTACTTTTATGAGATTTATAAATCATATACTTAAGCCTTGCATTGAAACTTTTATTGTGGTTTACTTTGATGATATATTAGTATATAGCAAGAGTGATATATTGGTATATTGGTTTACTCTTAAAGAGATCTTTTTAATTTTGAGATTGCAAAAGCTTTATGCTAATATGAAAAAGTATGATTTTTTTATTCATAGTGTGGTGTTTTTGGGGTATGTTGTTTTGAAGAATGAAATCATGATTTATTAAAACAAGGTAAAAGCTATTCTCAATTAGCCAATACCTACTTATTGCATGATGCTAGGAGTTTCCATGGCTTAACTTTCTTTTACAAAATATTCATCAAGGGTTTCAGTTATATTGTCGGTTCAATCACCGAATGCCTAAAATGTGATAAATTCAAATGAACTAGTGAGGCTAATGATGCTTTTGAGATTTTAAAAAGAAAGGTGACTGAAGCCCCTATCTTAGTACTACCTAATTTTGATAAGGTGTTTGAAGTTGAATGCGATGCATCTAATGTGGGAATTGGTGTTGTTTTGAGTCAAGACGGAAAGCTCATTGCCTTTTTCAGTGAAAAGCTAAATGATATAAGAAGGAATATTCTACCTACGACAAGGAGTTTTATACCATTTATTAAGTTTTATCTCATTAGAGTCAATAATTTCTTGCCAAGTCATTTGTCCTATATTCTTATCATGAGGCATTAAAGTTTATTAATCACTAGCATAAGCTAAACAAGAGGCATGCAGCTTGGGTGGAGTTCTTGCAATCTTATAACTTTATAATCAAGCACAAATCATATGTTCAAAATGTCATTACTAATGCATTGAGCAGAAAGCATTATTTATCATTTGCAATAGAAGTCAAAGTGGTTGGATTTGAGACATTTAAAGATCTCTATAAGAATGATATGGATTTTGGCTCAATATGAAAAAATTGCAAATCAAGTTCCTTTCAACAATTTTCTATTTTTGATGGTTTTCTTTTTCGAGCTAATGTATTGTGTGTTCCAACTTGTTCTTTGAGATAAGTAATTATAGCTGAAGCTCATGGCGGTATTTTGGGAGGACATTTCGGTAGGGACAAGACTGTAGCTTTTATTCAATCAAATTTTCATTAGCATAAGATATTTAGAGATGTGGAGAGACATGTAAAGCAATACCAATATGTTATTTGGCAAAAATAAGAAGTCAAAATTCTAGTTTGTACACTTCATTACTAGTGTCAAATGCTCCATTGGAGGAAGTGAGTCTTGATTTTATTTTGGGACTGCTAAGAACTCAATGGAACAAGAATTCTATTATGGCTGTTGTTAATAGATTTTTAAAAATATCTCACTTTGTTACCTGTAATAAGTTGAATGACACATCTTATATTGTTGATTTGTATTTTAAGGAGATTGTTAAATTGCATGGTATTCTAATAACCATGGTGTCTGATTAAGATTCAAAATTTCTTAGTTAGTTTTGGATAACTCTTTAGAGGAAGTTGGATACTTCTTTGAATTTCAGCAGCTCATATCACCCATAAACCGATGGGTAAACTGAGGTAACGAATAGAAGCTTGGGAAACTTAAAAGCTATGTTGGTAAGAACATTAAGCGATAAGATCTTATTCTTCCATAAATTGAGTTTGCCTATAATTGTTCCATGCATCATAGCATTAGTAAGAATTATTTTGAGGTTATGTATGATGCTAATCTTGGTTCTTTGTACTTGGTCCTTCATTCGATAACTAAGCAATTTAGTAGAGATGCTGATAAGAGAGTAAAGCAAATAAAGAAGCTGTGTGAGGGTGTTAAAGCAACCATAGAAAGGAGTTTAATATAGGTGATTTGGTCTAAATTCATCTAAGGAAGGAGAGGTTTCCACTGGATAAATTTGAAAAATTGAAACTAAAGACTGATGGTCCATTCAAGGTACTTAAGAGAATTGACAAAAATACTTATGAGATCGAGCTACCTGAAGATTATGGAGTATCTCTAACATTTAAGTCCTTATCATAATCATGTTAATAAAACAAACAAAGACTTGATGACAAGTCTTTTCAACTAAGAGAGATTGACACGGGAGTGCCTAATTTACTACAATCTACTCATATGAACCCTACTGATGCTATGGTATTTTTTTCAGCCAATAATGTTGCCTCATAGTTTTCAATTCAGCCCACTCAAATATGTCATCTCATAAGCATATTCCCTATATAAAGTTAAAGTTGTTTCAAGATACTTTTCTTTGATGACTAAGGAACGCATTAAAGGAGTTAGTTACTAACTATAAAACACTTAATCTTATAATTTCCTATACATTAATGGTTGTTTCATGTACTAGTACTTATTTTGGTGTTTTAGGATTAGAGAGGGTTTTAGAAATTGATGATATTGGCAGAAGACCTCTTGGAGTTCTTTCTTAAACTCTATATCTCTTGGAAGCTTCCTTGAGTGGTGAGTATTTTATTTTCAATCCTATATCATTATTTATTATCCTTGGGATGGTGAACTTTCTATATCCCTTTATGATGTTAAACTTGGTGGTAAGCTCTTTTTTTATTTTATTAAAGTATTATCGTGAGTTCATTCCTTTCCTACTATCGACTTTATTTCGAAGTCCATTTTGCATTACCCCCCCCCCTCCCCCCGTATCACTACCTAAATCTACATATGCCCCTGTTGGCTAAGGAGGAGAAGGGGAGAGGAGAATTGGAGGTGGCAACCAAGCTGGCATAGACTATGGCCCTTTGGTTCCCTCCTATTTATAGATGCTCCCTATCAACTTAACCATAATAGATCCTACTATATTGGGTATTGAATTTTCATCAAACTACTCAAGTCTCTTAGATTAGTGAGCCTTTTATTATGACCGAATCGACACTAAGGAGGGGGGGGGGGGGTTGAATTAGTGCTTTCGTAAAAACCTCGATGATTCAAAAACTTTCGTGCGATAAAAAACTATATCAGAAATGTTGAAAGTGTGCTTGACATAGAATAAGTGCAATAATCAATTAAAGCAATATCAATAACAATGAAAAGTAGAATAGAAATACAAACTGAGTTTTATAATAGTTTGGTTGTTGCGACTTACATCTACTCCTGATTCCTCTTCCGTCGAGACCATCGACGTTCACTAATGATCTTCTTTCAACGAGCGAAGATCAACTACCCTCTTACAACTCTTTCTCCTTTTTACAGGTTTAGGAGACAACCTTTACAAGTCTTACACCTCTCTTAGACTAAGTCTGAAACTTAAAAAGGAGGAGGATACTTATAACTTTTTCAACTCAGAATAACAACACCTTTCTACTCTTTTTTTCTTACTGCCCCATGCAGGAAAGAGTGGGGTATTTATTGTTGAATCTCGGATTTTGATAATGAAATCAATTGTCATTTGGTTATCTAATCCATATGTTGAGATAAGTATGCAGGATTAACTACAATAGAAGTAAGACATGCAGTAGGTGTTGCGCTGGAGTCAAGACTATGATCACGTTGGGGGTTCAAGAGTTTGACAGAAGTCCGAACAGTCATCGGAGGTTCTGCGGAAACAAATCTGAGAAGTCCAGGAGCTTGCCAAAGAAGCTCATTGGAACTCGCCAAGTGGATCATCGCAAGTCTAGGAGTTTGCTGGAAGTCCACCGGAGGATCGCCGAGTGTTCGTCGGATATTCGTCGGAAGTTCGCCGAAAGCTCGCTGGAAGAAGCGATTGATGCACCGGAGCAAGTTGCAGTATTAATATCTTAAATATCATAGTTAGCATGAAGATTAAGTTAGGAATGAGAGGTGATCCCATTAACTTAATATGGGGGCAATTGGGCCCTTGACATACCCAAATTGGGCCAAATGGATCAGCCCATTCAGACCCAGAATTCCTGGTCGGTGGTGGCACCGCTAGGGCCAGTGGTGGCACCGCCCAGGAGCTCAATCTCCTAGGAATTTTGGGTGGTGGTATCGCCCTTGTCAAGCGGAGGTACCACCTGAGCTCGGTCTCTAAGCGAAGTCAGACGGTGGTACCACCCCTGTCAAGCGGTGGTACTGCCTGAGCTCGGTCTCTGAGCAATGCCAGGTGGTAGTACCGCCCAGTTATAGCGGTAGTACTGCCAGGACCCTGAAAATATGGGAAATGATATTTTTGAGCTCCAAATTTAAACCAATTGGGGCCTATACAAACCCCATCCTTTCCTGCATGAAAGGATACCGAAACTTAGCATTTATTCTGAGAATTTGAGAGCTTAAAAGTGTTGTAAAAGGCTAGAAGTTCTTCTCCCTCTTTTCTTCTAAGTTTTGATCATTCAAGAGAGGAGTGGAAATCTGTAAGGGTTGTCTCCTAAGCCCGTCAAAAAGAATAAAGCTATAAAAGGGTGGTTAGCCTTTGCCTATTGAAGGAAGGCCTCTAGTGGACATCGGTGACCTCATCGGAGGAGGAAGCCAAAAGTGGATGTATGACAAGATTGACCGAACCATTGTAAATCTCGGTTTGCATTTACATTCTGCTTTCTATCTTAAACTGCAAACTGCTTCCATTGCTTTACTTCAACTATACTTTTGCTTGATCTTAAGTTGAAGAACTTTCCGAAATGATTTTTCATCGAAGATGTTTTTTATTATATGAACATCATTTTAAATCGTCGAAAGTTTTCCGCTGCATGTTAACTCTTAGTGCTCTTGATCCTAACAATTGGTATCAGAGCGGGGTTAACTCTCAATCAGATTAAAACCCAAGAGAGATGACATACGCTGGAAACCAAGAGGGTCACTCTATTACATGTCCGCCCATGTTCAATGGGACGGACTACACCTATTGGAAGACCCAAACGAGGATCTTCCTTATTTCTATGGATTTTGAACTTTGGAATCTTGTTGAAAATGGATTTTCAAAGTCTTCTCTTCTAATGATCGATTAGAATGAATTGAAGAAGAAGACTTTCACTCTTAATGCAAAGGCTATGAATGCCTTATTTTGTGCGCTTGATAAAAATGAGTTCAATCGTGTTTCGATTTGTGAAACTGCATTTGATATTTGGCATACACTCGAAGTGACTCATGAAGGCACGAGTAGAGTGAAAGAGTCAAAAATCAATCTTTTAATGCACTCCTTTGAACTTTTTCGAATGAAACCGAGTGAGACCATAAGTGACATGTACACCCGTTTCACGGATGTCGTTAATGGTCTAAAAGGACTCGGTAAAAGTTTTTCAGATTTTGAGCTCGTTAATAAGATTCTAAGATCTCTACCAAAGAGTTGTGACCCTAAAATCACTACTATTCAATAAGCTAAAGATTTAAATAACTTTCCTCTTGAAGAATTAATCGGGTCATTAATGACCTACGAAATGACTTGTAAAGCTCATAAAGAGCAAGAAGACATCCTTCTAAAGAACAGGAATGATATGGCACTTAGAACTCTAGAAGACCACTTGAGAGAAAATAAGTGATGAGAACTTTGACGATGACTTGGCACTTCTAACAAGGAAATTTAAAAAAATTATTAAAAGAAACAAGGTTAAAAATGACATAAAAAATAAATTTGAACCCAAAAAGGACCAATTTATTTGCTACAAATGCAAGAAATCGGGACACTACAAAAGTGATTATCCTCAAGCCAAGAAGAGAACACCATAGAAGAAGGCGCTTAAAGCAACGTGGGATGACTCAAGCGCATCCGAAGAAGAGGAGTCTAACACCGAGCAAGTTGCTCATTACGCCCTAATGGCCATCGGAGAGGAGGTAATGAATTTAATTGATATATATTTATCATTTGATGAATTGTTAAATGCCTTCCATGACTTATTTGATGAATGCAAAATAATCAGTAGAAAATATAAATTGTTAAAAAAGGAGCATGATAGTCTTATTAGTAATTTTGATAAATTAAAAACTGAATATCATGATAGTTTAGCTCCATGTATAAAATGCCATGATCTAGTAACTCTCCAAAAGGAGAACTTGCTACTTAAGGACGCCTTGAAGAAATTCGAGGTTGGTAGCAAGTCTTTGAATATAATCCTTATAAATAAGGGTCACGTTCATAAAAGAAGTGGAATCAGATTTGTGAGAAGTCCTCACCAAAATCCAACCACCTTCATTAAAGGCCCTATCTTACATGTTCGGCACCAAAGCAAATGTAATTTTTGTTGCAAACATGGACATATCACTCATCATTGTCCATTCAAGAAAGTTAGTCTAAATAAACTGATTTGGGTTCCTAAAGGAACAATGATAAATTCTATGCAACATGATAAACAATTTAGATCAGTTTTTAATGCACCTAAAAGTAAATGGGTACCTAAAAATCATCCTTTCTTATAGAAACATATACCATCACAAGCTAGGAGCAAGAGATGGTACCTTGATAGTGGATGCTCAAGGCATATGATCAGAGATCCATCTCAAATTTCTAAGCTCACTAGTATAGACAAGGCTATTCACCTTCGGAGACAACAACAAGGGTAAAATCATTGGCAAAGGAACTATAGGTAACAAATCCAACTTCTTTATTGAAGATGTTTTGTTAGTTGATGGTTTAAAACATAACCTTTTGAGCATTAGTCAATTGTGTGATAAATTCGAATCTAATGCTTGCATCATTGAAAAACAACACAAAAAAAATCTATGATTGTATTAAAAAAAAATAACGTATACACCATTGACATCAATGATCTTTATAATGAAATGTGTTTCTCGGTTTTGAATGACGATGCTTGGCTTTGGCATAGGAGATTAGGTCATACTAGCATAAAACTAATTACTCAAATATCATCTAAAGAACTTATAAGAGGAATTCTTCATATCAAGTACATCAAAGATAATGTGTGTGATGCTGATCAATTAGGAAAACAAATTAAGGGTAGTTTCAAATCTAAGAATCAAATAAGCACCTCTAGGCCATTGCAATTGATCCATATGGACTTGTTCGGATCAATCTCTACATCAAGCCTAGGAGGTAGCAAATACGCCTTTGTTATTCTAGATGACTATAGTAGATACACATGGACTTTAGATATTTCACCAAGTTTTGTAAACTTATTCAAAATGAAAAGAGTTCTACGATTTCACCAATTAGAAGTGATCATGGTGGTGAATTTCAAAATCATGATTTTCAAGAATTTTGTGAATTTAATGGATACAATCATAACTTCTCTACTCCAAGAAATCCTCAACAAAATATAGTAGAAAGAAAAAATAAAAATTTATAAGAAATGATAAGAACCATGTTGAATGAACATAGCCTACCTAAATATTTTTGGGTCGAAGCTGTAAACATTGCATGCTATATTTTGAATAGAGTTCTAGAAAAAGCACATCAGGAACATGGCAATTTTTGGGACATACCCTTGTTTCTTGGTCATCTAAAAAACAAAACTCGGTTGCACTATCAACACCCGAAGCTAAGTATATTGCAGCTAGTACATGCTGTGCACAAGTTGTATGGATGAAAAAACACCTTAGAAGATTATAAAGTTCATCTTAAAAATATTCCCATTAAATATGATAACATAAGTGCAATATGTTTAACAAAGAATCTCATTCAACACTCAAGAACAAAGCATATTGATATTAGACATCACTTAATACGAGATCATATCACTAATTATAATATAATTATGGAGTTCATTGATACTAAACATCAACTAGCTAATATTTTTAGAAAGCCTTTAAGTGAAGAACAATTTGATTTCATTAGAAGAGAATTAGGAATGTTGATGTGTCTGAATGCATGAACTTATTAAAATTATTTTTTGGACTTTCTTGATTCATTCACTTAATTGCTATGATGAGAATTTTACATGATTACATGCCTTAATAACATGTTGGAAATTATGTGTTGTGGATACAAAAATTTCCATGATAATGAGCATTTCCATGATAATGCTATATTTCACCAAGTTTGGAATATATGCAAATGCACGATAACCAAACACTCTCAAATACTTATAGGAAATATCTTTCCTTGACCATACATGCTCTACAATATCATCATTTAGGGTTGTACATTGTAACAAGTTGATCATATCAACTGCATTCCTCAAAGCCTCATCCTAAAACTTTTTGGATAGCTTATTCTATGAAAGTATACCTCTAATCTTTTCCATAATGGTGATATTCATCCTCTCTACAATTGCATTATGCTGAGGTATACTAGGAACTGCCATCTTATGTTGGATGCCATTGTTGGGAAATCTTAGGGGCGACATCACATGTGCAGTAGAAGAACAGAAAAATAAAATCCCAAAATTCCTAAATATGTGTTCGTCATCGTGCAAAGATTGGTGCACAAAAAATCCGTGAAACTTAAAACTACATATAAGATAGATTGTGTTACCTAGGAGAGGGTGAAGGAGGTCAAATGCCCTCCTCTCTAGCAGTGATCCACATAGTAGGGCTACGACAATACTCCTCAAAACTTCAGGCTTGCTCTGAGGAGAAGGGAGAAGAATAGGAGAGGCAACAAAAAAGGCTTTAGCCTATGAACCATTGATTCCCTCCTATTTATAGAGGTCCCTTTGTCAACTTAACCCAAATGGATCCTGCCCTATTAGGTATTGAATCTTCGTCTAACTACCCAAGCCTCTTAGATTAGTGGATCTCTATCCAATAATCTCTCATGGGCTCTTATTGGATCTCAATCATAGGATCCAATAATTCAGAGGCTTATTAAATATCTAATAAGATAGGGGATCTAACGGATATCTAATATCTGAACCTTTACTCATCGCAACACCTACCATATATGTGTGACCCTCTAGGCCCAATATCGAGCTGGCTGTGAGTTATACCTATCAGAACTCTTTCTGGCTTAGTGAATTATTATCTCCATAATAATTTACTTGACTTATCGACTATGGACATACTAGGCCACTACGCCACGGTCTCTAGACGATACAAGGAAATCCAATCTATTGGACCTATCTGTCCTTAGTTACCTTGTACCTATAGTCTCTTATCCATATAATATCCTAAAGATTGTATACTGGACATGATGTTATCAAACCCATACGGTTTCTACTCGAGTCTTACTATAATCGGATTCTTCCGGAGAACTCTTTCTCTCTCAATCCGAATGACCCTAGCTAGGGATTTGTCTAAGCAAGAACACATGAAATATTCTTCTCATGATACCGAGAGTGGATGATCCTCTATCGACACTCAATAACTCATATAAGGTTGGCTGCCACTCCCGATGATCGGTTGTGCTAGATGTGGAACATCTAGGTCTATAAGTCTGGTATCAAAGAGTAGAGTACTCATACAGGACATCCTTAATGTCTCAAGTCTAAGGACCAGATTCACCACTGAGACTACAGAATCATTATATGACAATAAGGCATCATTAACCATCTAGTATTTCATAAGCGGATCAATCAGTGAACTCATTCTCCAATGAGCACCTGTATTATATCCCTAGTATCCTCACATGTGTAGTTATGAGACCAACTGCATCCATCATATGGACGGGTATACAGCACACCAATTTGTCCGATTATCTCGATTTCATTCTCGGGTAACCTATAACCGAGATTATTTAGGGTCTGCGTTTAAAGGTAAATCGATCTCATTATCATGAACTCATCACGATCTAAGTTTCATTG